>JANHFR010002983.1:101288-123909 GCA_032468015.1 Mimophis mahfalensis | reverse complement strand
CCTTCCTTCCTTCCTTCCTTCTCAATAAGTAACTTGCCAATTGAAAAACAGAAAGCCGGATTGGGGGTTTTTTTGGGTGGTGGTTGTTAACTTCATAAGAGACATATCTAGAATAGAAATGAAGTAATTTGTGCAATTGTACATCCATTCTACTTTTTCTGTCTTTGGGGGGAAAAAAACTTTACAGTTTTAGGATTGAAGGAAGTGCAATTCACCAGTTAAATAAATCTTTTTATTTCTTTTGCATATCAGTAGTATAGATATAGTGCTTATTTTATTGATATCATTTTCTGCAGTATAAAACTTTTATGCTTCTTTAGGAGCTTGTACTTTTCTAGAGTTGTCCTGGATTGTATTATGATTGACATGCATGATTTTGTTCTTTAGAATAATTTGTGTAGAATGGAGTCATGCTAGTTTATGATATATATCCAGCCTCATCAGTTGCTAGTCCATTCTTCTAAATAACATCCAGATATGCTGAGAGAAAAAAAAATTATTCAACATTCAGCCTCCCAAATATTAAACAGTTGTGGCAGAAATTACCTGGATGATACTTGATTCAGGGCACTGATCAGTTTAATTTTTTTTCTCCTTAGAAACTGTTACTATTTCCAGCAGATCCATAACAAACCATGATGACATCAAAACTGTTGCAGTGCCTGGAGGCTGATGAGGAGCAATGGGTTAAAACTGAACCCTGGCAAGACTGTGGGTTTGGGGTTCTTACTTCATGGCTTGGGACCAAGTTATTTGAAGGACAGTCTCCTTTGTGGCTGAAAAAAAATAAGGTGCTATTAGTGCACCAGGTTATGCACAGTAGCAGATAAGGCTAACTATTGAATTTGATTTAGTTCTGATGACTGGACAAATACTTCTTCGTATCTCCTAAACCACCCTGAAGCCTTAAAGTATGACATAGTATTCTGCCCATCATCAGAACTAAAATGAAATTCAATGGAAGACAAGAAGCTAAGAGCTATTGTTGCAAACAAAAAGAAAGTCTACATCTGGAATATTTTTTCTGACCTTGTAAATGCATCATCTCCGTTTCCTCACTTTATATAATCTCATCAGACATACAGAAATCATTGCTGCCCTTAGGTAAAATACCCTCAAGCCTGAATCTGAAAACATAGGAATCTTATTAATCACAATCCAAGTTGGATGAAACGGACAATGAACAGCAGGGATCCAGCCTATGCAATTGCCTGAGGCAGAGTTAATGTTGGGAAAATGCAACTACGTAGGCAAAACTTTAGATACAGAGCCAATTACAGGCACGTGTCTAAGCCTATTAGTGTTCTGCTATTTGTTAACAAGAGACAGTGACTATTTCTAGCCCTGCTGCCCCCTAAGAAAAATGCAGTTTTCTCAACAATAAAAGAGTTCCACTTGCATAGATTAAGAATAATCCAATTTTCATTCTATGGTTCCAAAATTCTCACAGAAAATTGCAGCCCTAGAAATTCCCTCTTTATGGCTCAAAATCCTATAAAATATTTTTCATTTCTAATATGTTCTGTTACTCTTCTGTAGGCTAAAATGCAACAATTGTTCCTTTGACAAAATGTTCGTTTTCTTTTTCCTCAGTCCATTTTTCACCATTGACAGCAGAGGTGTAACACAATTTTATCCTTTAAAAATAATGAGCACAGATATTTAAAATAGAGTGTAGCTGTCACCCAAGGAGCTTCCATGACTGCGAAATGTTAAAGTCCTTCCAGCTATAATCCAACACTGTAGAATCATCTACAATCCATTTTAGCAAATGTGCTGAATGGGATACACAGTTTAGTAGAAATATTTTTGTTGCTGCCAAATAAAACAGAATGTCAGAGGGATCGAAGGAGGAACAGGCAGTAGAGATGACTTCTCATGGAAAGCACCCGTTAGCATATCTCCACCCAGTACAGATAAATCACAATCACATCTGCTTATGTACATCATGCTATACATTTCCCTTCTCATATTTATTAATTAAATGAAAACCATACATTGGTTTGATACCTTGCAAAAGTGAGATAAAATTTCTATGATACGTAAGAATCCTATTCATATTTCATATTTGTTTCTGTTACTTTATGCTTTTTCATAAAGCATACCATGCTTCACTTAACTTCCTGGGAAAGAAATAAATGTATAATATCAGGTCATATTTACTATTTGTTATGACCTGTTAATATTTTTGGTATTGTGGAACTTTCTACAATACCATTAACAACAATAATGATTGCATTGCATCAGAGGGGTTTGAGAGGTGATGGGTGAAGGTAGCCCTTTTCCAAGAAGTCAGACACTCCAAGAAGTCAGACAGTAGAACTGAAGTCTATTTATTTACAAATATTCACAGAAGCCATGAGCTGGCAAGCTGATAGAATGGAAACCAAAAGTAGTTGCAGAGTATACACAACAGCAGGAGATGTTCATAGCACATGGTGATATTTCAGTGAGCGCCCTCTAGGGCAGATGTGGGACCTTATATAGTCCTTGAGTTAACTATGATTGACAGATATGAGACTACCTCGTGATCAGGGTGGTTGGCTTTGCCAGACTCTGGTGCCAGACTCTGTCTCCAAGCCATTAGTGTGGTGTGACCTGAAACACAATTGTCCATCTTAAGCGCACCTTCTAACAGCATACAATAATAAATGTTTCTTTAATGTGAGAATGTAATAATATTCACATGACCATAGAAATAATAGGGTTATCCTAATATCTTAATATGTTCAGAACTAATTTGTATGTGTTATGTTTGTAAATTTCCAGTCTTAATACTTTTGATGAATTTTCTCCCAAACAAAGGAGTTCGGGTTGCAAGCTCAAAAAAGATAAAGCAAAAGAGCATATCCCTAGCTTGAACGCTTTAATTCTTCTTCTGAATTATTTGGGGAAATCTGTTAAACCAGAAATTGAGATAATGAACCTCCTGTTAATTGTTATTTAGAGTTTCATTATTCAGAATGTGAAAAAATAACATGAGTCTTTGTAAAAATGTACTTAGTTTTTTGGTATTAGGGAATATCAAAAGAAGTTTGTAAGTTTTTCTCCTATGGGAACAGATATAATGTAAGCAAGGAATAGATGAAATGGTGATTAAAGTATAAACCTTATTTTTTTAAGACCAACAGACCTATTATTTCTCATTATGGACATAGGTTGGTTTTATATACTTATTGTTTACTAACTGCAATATTATTTTATTTTATTTATTTTATTTTTATTTATTTATTTTATTTTTATTTTTAATCCCATTTATTTTGAAGAAAGAAGGCCTATTCAGACTTCCTTCTGAATATGACTGCCTAACACTAGAAGTTTGATGTTTATTTGAGAATAGAAAAAGTTGTAAACCTCATCAACAACAATCATAATTAACAATGTTGAAAAATTAAATCTTTGAAAATAGGACAAACAGCTAAAAATAATAAGCAGTTTGTTTGAAGGCATAATGTAGATGATTACAACAATGCTAGTGCTGGTGCTGATGATGATGATAAGGATGATAATAATCTTGAATGGGAATGGTCTGAAATTTTTAATTTTCAGAGACCTTTTTGTACTTAACAAGAAGGCTAATCTTTTCCAGACTCTGTTGCCTTGAGTTTGATACATTTATTTTTAGGGGTGGAGGTTGTAAAGTAAAACAAAAATACCAAAACACCAATTCTGCTAAAGTCTATTGCATATATACTTGTTTGTTTGATTATTCTTTTTATTCATAATATAGCTAAACATTGTTTCAGCTATGGGTTGTTCTACCACCTGTGTTCTACAAATACTTCTTTCTTTGTTTTCATTATAGCCCATGAAAGCTTATTTAAAGGCAAAAATGGATGACCTGTGAAAAAAAGATGAATTGTTCACAAATACCTTCAAAATCTTTGTCCCAAATTCCAAAACCTTGAAGAAAGTTTTAGAATGATTTGTCACACTGTGCAAGGCGAGCAATTTGCCACTGAATATTCATGCAAAACTTTTGTAATATTGTTATTCAAATAACTAAGTTTGAAAGTAAATATGTGTTTATGAATAGCAAATAATCTAGAACTAGCTCAACCAAATCTATGCTCAACCGAAAGGATATCTTTGGAACAGAGGTAACACATAAACACGTACACTTAAAGGGGGGGGGGGGAGAACTTATATGCATATTCATCGTCCTAGTAATTTCAAAGATAATATACATAGCTAAATTCATTTTTTTTCTTTTCCACTTAAAAGATAGACCTCTGTGAGAGAAAAATGAATATTTGTGTGACATACCAAATGTCACAAATAGTCTAGTTTAAGCAACTGTGAAGAGAACTGTGAATTCTTGTATTATAATTTATTACTATAATTGGAGCAGTTACAGCTGCAGGGTTTCTTTTAATGGTTCAAAGCTAGTTGCCAGAACAAAGTAAAAATATGGGTCTTTGAGGACGAATTCTTTTTAGGCCGTTGTGCCATATGAAAAGATTTTTAAACACTGATTTTTATTTTGTACTCAGCACCTACATTCCTTTTATGTCCCTGCTTCTGCTACTTAGGAATGGCTATAGGTTTCTTTAATTTCTTACATGCTTCTTTATACTGTTTTACATGTTTGGGTTCAAGTGGTTTCCCCCAAAAGTAACGTTAGCATTCATTGAAGTGAATTGAGAATTTTTAGTCACAGGCTACAGTCAAATTAAAATTTCACTTTTAAAACAGGGTCATTAAGAGCCAGATGCTGTTGAAAAAATAAAGACTAATTAAAAGACTGACTCTGCAACTGAGAAGTTTTTCACAATAAAGAAACATAAATGTAACACTTGTTCTAAGGAGATTAAAATGAATCCTGCGTTGTAAGAACAATTAAAAGAGCAATTTTGTCTTCTCTGGGAAGCAATCCAAAATAGCAAACAAGGAACCTGCTAGAAGAATGTGCCATCAGATGTCCTCCTTAAGTAGGCAGTTAAAAGCTCTGTTGATTCATTCTCCAGATCCATCCAGATATATTTCTTCTACTGGAATCACCAGTACCATTTTCATTCTGCTGATACTGAGTCGGACCCCAGTTATGACAGCTTTTGGCACTGTGATAGGAGTTTTTCTCTCATTATAATGAATGAAATGAGGGAGGGGATTAAAAAGGGTCATTTCCCATATTATCTCTGGCTGATGCAAACTTGCAAAGGTTTGAATTTATTTCCATCATGGAATTTTGTCTTTAGCCTAGCATAAAAATACTATGCTTGGTGAAATTATGAGGATTTCAAAATCTAGGCATACTTTTTTCAGAATAGTCATGTAAAATTATTTTTGTATGTTACTTATTTAATAGTCAGCACTGACATTATCATATAAGGTATGCTAGGCTCGCTGACCAACATCAAGATGTCTTTATCTCCTATGCTGATTTGATAGCCAACTGAGTGAGTAGTGTTTTAATGTAAATTTTAGCATATAAATTGGGACAAATGAAAGAAAGATGAATATATAAACCATCCTGTAGGACAGGAAACTGGTTGAGGAGAAGACATAATATTACAGTATTTCCAGGCTTTTTGTACAGGTAGTTCTCAACTTACAATCATCTATTTAGTGACCATTCAAAGTTACAGTGGCACTGAAAAAAGTGACATACAAGCAGTCTTCACACTTAAGACCATTGCAGCATTCCCACTGTCATGTGTTCAAAATTCATGCCCCTTGACAACTGGTACGCTGAACATTCTGAGATCATGTGATCCTCATTTGTGACCTTCCAAGCTGGCTTTGAACAAACAAAATTGATGGATTCACTTAACAATAACATGTAACTGCTCAAATTTGTTCAACATTCATGGCAAAAAAGGTCATTATATCAAGCATGAGTCAGTTTACAACTACCTTGCATAGGAATGGAAATTGTGGTTGTCAGTCAAAGATTATTTACATGCTCCTAAGATAAAACTGATTCTGAAGTGGTTAAATATTGGCCAATGTTTTCCAAAACTCTTGATATTCAATACATTTCTCCAGAATGTAAATATCGTGTTTATGAATTGGCTAGTAATTTTACAAGATCATGCTACTGGACCTTCCAACAGTTATTTTGTTTACCCCTTTAAATAATTTACTATTCTAATTATTCTACTACCCATAAAAATATGCACAGAGACAATCAGAGCCAACAGTTTACAATAGTAAATGAAGATGTAGTAAAGAAAAGCATGCTAACCTGGTAATACTGTAGCCATGCCAATCATATTGAAAAACCTTTGGACACTAACTCAATCATTAAAAGATCATTACTAACAACTTGAATTAGGTCTAGAAACAATATATCCCTCTGATAAATCAGTAATTTTACATGCATGCATCAATTACATTCTGCATAGTTACACACAATCCAAAATTTCAACAAAATCAGCAAAGACCAAGAGTGAATTATTTAATGCTTAATTAATGTTTTTCTCTCAGAAATTAATGTTTAATTAATGTGTTCTTCTTTTGGCACAGAAATTGCTCAGAACTTAACAAACAGCTTTACAAATGGCAAAAATTGATTCCTGATAGAGGGAAAGCCTTTAATTTATGAACAGTGGAAGAAAAACTATGTGTTTTGCCATATCAATTTTCACCTTAGAAATTCAAGCCTGAATGGCCTCAGCAACTTTTGAACTCAGAGTAGATATGATAATCTGAAAGTAAGCAGGCTGTGTGCTCTGATGGTTTATGAAATGTTATCCATTTGTTAAATACATGCTGTCAACTATAAGGAGCCTTTAGTTAATTAATTACCTGACTTTTAATTAGTGAATTGATTATGCAAAAATCAATTTGAAATCACATTTCAGAACATAATAAATACCAAAGAAATAGCCATTATAGTCCAATGAAGTAGAATGTCATAATTTTACTAGTGCCTTGTGTCAAATGTATTTTAATGAATCTGAAATGGCTCAAAGGATGATTTAGAGACAGCAATAAGCTTATGCCAAAACAGACAGGTAACTGACTTTTTTTGTTTTACAGAAAAGATCACTGGTGTGAGCTTTTGGGAAAGGGATTGTTTTCTTTAATAGTAACATCTTTCATGACTCTGTCAACTCAACATGGCATGGAATTGGACTATCATCCTTCAGCAATCATGTGCAGAAGTGATAAGATTATCCACCTTAACTAAAATGCTCTAACATAGACTACGAGCTATTGAGCAGTGATAGATTTGATGATTCACATGCAGTAGATCTCACTTTCAATATCTGTGTTTCCAGCTAAGGATGAAAAGGCCTCCTGCTTGAAATCCTTAAAAAAAAGGAGCCCACCTCTATTGATCAATGTTAGCAATACCAGATTAAATGAATTAATGTTTACTCATTACAAAACAGCTTCCTGTTTTGTCTTCCGGTATAGGACTACTAGTAAAGGAGATAAGTAAAGGAGGATGAGAACTATGTACCAAGTTTTGCATAATTCAGTTATGGTTAATGTGGAGTTTTAAAAGCAAAGACTGTAACTGTATGCATATATCTGGGAGTTGACATATAAAAGCTTATACTTTAAAATGCCCAAGTAGAGATTTTTGTAAACATCAGAAATTACACTGTTTATTCACAAATAAATAAATAAATTAAAAAAAAATCTACCCAAAGATTTTAGGTTTCCAAAGGCCATCTGTATACAAAACACTCCACTGTACAATCATCTGTTACCAAATATTAATTATGAAGGGTATATTCAATTGTTTTCTTTTCCAGTTCTGGGTAGATATTAGAATAGTTTTCCTTCACAACCATTACCCCAGGCAGGAGTCTGTGACTGTTCCTAAGGTGAAAAATGCACCAGTCATTTTAGAGAATTAAGTAACACAATAATAACAAAAGACTAAAGAACTAAAATCTACGGAGACATATCTCTTGGTTTTGAATGATTGCTTAAATTATTGGGTTATCTTAATGAAAAATAAAATTGCCTGGAGCTTTTCTTATAGTTATATGGGATATTAATTTCCTGAAAGGAAGACAAACAAGTTCTGAATACAACAAAAGAAGCATGGTCACATTTCAAGCATTTTTTCCTGTGTTCCTATTTCCTGAGTTTTCTCTGCTTCATTCCAAAATGTCAATTATTTAAAAGGTTTACTAAAGGAAGATTCTCACTTTACTTTTGCCAGCTGTGGGTTTGATTTATTTGATGTTCTCTATTAGAGTTGCACTGGAAAAATGGGCAGCCGTATGAATGAATGAATGAATGAATGAATGAATGAATGAATGAATGAAGTATGAATGAAGTCCTTATCTAGCGTATCCTTCAACCATAATACTCATTTGCCCAATTTCACAAGGTGGAGGCACAATGGAGAAGTGTAGGGCTGATTTTGGACATTAAAGGTTGTTTTAGAATCCTGGGGGAAAGGAGAAAGTTCTGCACAGGCACATATTTTCTAGTAACAGTAACATTATATATGCTGAAGAACCGTGGTGGTGCAGTGAGTAGAGTGTAGTATATAGTACTTAGCTGCCAGCTGCCTGCAATTAGGCAGTTCAAATCTCACCAGGCTCAAGGTTGACTCAACCTTCCATCCTTCTGAGGTGGGTAAAATGAAGACCCAGATTGTTGGGGGCAATATGTAAACCGCTTAGGGAGGGTTAAAAGCTCTGATAAGTGGTATATAAATCAAATGCTATTGCTATTGCTAAATAAGTTTTACAAAATTAAAGGCAAATTATAAATCATAATAAATAAAGCACTGTTACCAAGCTAAGTAATTTCCATTCTATCTGTATGAATTCCGACTTCATATTACTCTTTATGGAATAGTATGCCCATGTGGTAAAATTAATCTATGTGGGCAATAGGTACAGGAAGCCCTCTGTTTACAATAGTTTGTTTAGCTATTGAAGTTGCAACAGAATTGGAAAAAAAAGTTATTTATGACTGTTTTTCACATTTACAACCATTGTAGCATCCCTGTGGTCACATGATCAAAATTTGGATGCTTGGCAATTGGTTCAATTTATGACAGTTTCAGTGTCCTGGGTCATGTGATCACCTTTTGCAACCTTCTGACAAGCAAAGTCAATAGGGAAGCGAGACTCACTTAAACACTGTGTTACTAATTTTTACAATTGCAGTGATTCACTTAACAACTGTGACAAGAAAGGTCATAAAAAGGGATAAAATTCACTTAACAAATGTCTCACTCAGCAACAGAAATTTTGGACTCAATTGTGGTCATAAGTCAAAGACTACATATAATTAAGAAAGTGGAACAAATTGCCCAACAACAAATAAATAGAACATTCAAATGGAAACCCTTCATTTGAAACTCTTTATCTGGAGTCCTTGGTATACTTTGAGTTTGTTGTTTGCTTCAAGATGTTTCATTGTTCAACTAGATAACATCATAAATGGTAGTTAATGTGGTGTTTGCGCCCTGTTTATATATAGTAGCTTGCCCTGCAAATATTGGTGGGGTGTGATTTTATCCTTGATAGTTCCTTGATTAGGGTATTAATTTTTGCTTGATTGCTTGTGTTAATCCCTGTTTATCTGACAATTGGCAGTGTTCTGGATAGTATTCTGAGCTATTTTTGGTTTCTTTCTTAGCCTTCTTAGCTCTCTTTAGAATGGTGTGTAAATGTGGTTTAACTCTATTGTCTATTGATGACTGATTTGTCTGAATGTCAAGCTTCCAGAAATTCCCTAGGATTTTTTGGATTGAGCTTGTCCTAGAATGCTTACAGTTTCCCAGTTGAAACTGCAATTGAGGCTGTTCATGGGTTGTAAGAGGAAGGATTTTTCATTGCATCATCTGACTGTTGCTGTTCATAGATAGGCTCTGCTAGTCTTCTCTTGTCTCTTCTACATAATGCCTGTTACAGCCCTTGTATTGTATACTGTAAATAACTTTTTTTATATATTATGGGGCTCCTGGGTCTCTTGGTTTACTTAAGACACTTTGGAGGGTTACTTGGTGTCTTACAGTGATGCCATGTGGTTGTAATAGTCTGTTGATTTTTTCTGAGATACTTTTATGTATTGTTTACATAGCTTGTTTTGCTTGTACTGTAGTTGGTTGAGGGGATAGGTACTTTCTGATAAAGTTGTGTAGGTATCCACTTCCCTCCCCAAAATTGTTGTATAGGCAGTCCATTTCCTTTTTCTGCTGTTCTGGGCTGCTGCAGTGTGTTTGTATTCATCTGAATAATGTTCTTACATGACTTTTTTTTTGGGGGGGGGTGTTGGGTTGTTATTTTGGTAACTGAGCAGTAGTGGATTATTTTTTTTTATACCGTTGTATTTCTAATCTGCTTGATGACATTATCATCTAGGCCAAATTTATCCATCATGTCTAGTAGGAAATTATGAGAGATTTTTTACAAATGCTATACAAATTCAAGATATGCCATATCAAGTAGCCTCTTGATCAGTTTACTGTGTCATAAAAAAGCACAAGTTTAGCTTAGCATGTTTGACATTTTAACATTTTGTCTAGGACAAATGTCAATTAACTAGTCTGTAGTTTCCTCCTTCTTCCTCCTTTTGTGACTCTGTTTACTCGTCTCATTTCCTGGCAATTCTGTAGGAGATTTCAAACATTCCTATCAGTGATTCTGAGAAGCTTTCTGCCAGCTTTTTCACAAGCCTAATATAAACCATGTACATTAAAAAGTTCCTTCAAGATTTTTTTTAAAGATTCCTACTATACCTTTATTAGTTCTGAGTTATGTCCCTCTATTTCCTGAATTGTGCTGGGAAGGCTTCTCCACCTAAAAGAAAAGAGATGCAAAGAAGGTGTTAGACAGTTCTATCTTATTTTCCATTATTTTAAGTCTCCTGCAGCAGTCCTGCTTGCCTCTTATTTTATTCCAGACATACTCCCCAAATCCCTTGTTATATTTTGCTTTCCTTAGCATGTCCAAATCATTCTGTGCTGTAGCTCTCCTGACTTCATTCCTTTAACTCAGGCTACTAAAGCAAGCAAGCTCTTGCCCCTTGCTTCCATTGTCTATAATCACTTGGGTTTCTTTTTTTTTTTTCAGTTTGTCAGCAAGCATAAGTCTATAATTATTCCCTATAGCCTTTTGAAACTTTTTCCTTATTGCCCTCTTGTGGGATTGTTTGTCCTCGTGCTTGCAGAGTCTAATTTTGCCAGATATTTCATCCCTCTTGTTTAGAATTTTAAATCAAGGTATGTTGACAGCCTTCTGACTGACACGTTAAAATCTGCCTTCCATATTTCGAAGTATATGACTGCTTTCTCTTAGTTTGTCCTCAACTTTTTACACCAGCATGAGGTAGCTGCCTTCCCCCAAGGTACTTTATTCTACTGACCAATTCTACTCTGATAGACAGGTTTAGATCTAGACAGCTGACTCCCTTGGGTTTTCTTTCACTTTCTGAAAAATGAAACAACAAAAGAAGTCAGAAATATTTGTAATAGCATTCCTAATGGAATGGTTCTTGAAAACTTGATGGCTTTTTAAAGAAAGGCATTATTTACTTCTTCAGTGTACTTAGGTCAGTGATGGTGAACCTATGGCATGCGTGTCCAAAGTGGCACAAGGAGCCATGTTGCCTGGCACGCAAGCTCTCGTGACCCGCCCCCACACATGACCCCCCCGATGCACGTGTTATCCCCTCTCCCCTCCACGTGTGTGCAAGTGATCCCCAGACCCAGAAAAGCTCTTGCCTGACAATCAGCTGAATTTAAGTACAATAGACACAGGACTTCTTAGGAGTTGGCCCTGTTTGAATGTGTAAATAACTACAGATAAAGGCAGTCTCCCAGATCATCAGGTCTAGAGCCATCTGCTGAAGTAAAAGTGCAATCTTTTTAAACAATTTCTGCAATTTAAGCCTAAAACTTATTTTTTTCCACTTGTTCCATGACTTGTGTGATATGATATGGCAGTAGATTATTAAAATACTAGCCGATAACCTGACTTCACCTCGGTATTTATGACAATGCTGCAGCCTACAGTTCCTAGTGTTCTTTGGTCCATTTGCATACCTTGCCTCTCTTGGCTGGAGAGCTTCCAATTTGCATGCCTTGCCTGGTAACCCTCTGTGCACATGCTCAGTAGACCTTGGCAGTAAAATGTTAGTGGGGACGTCCACTTTGGCAGCCTTTTTGAGGTGGGAAAAGGCACAAAGGCATTTGTGACCCATCCAGTGTTTGTCTCCGGAGTGCAAGATATGCACCTGGCAAGTTTGGGGCAGTTTGGTGTAGGGGTGGAAGAGCCTACTCGGGACATACCCACAAATCCACACACCCACACTTCTGTTTTATAGATATAGATTTGATAGTCTTTCCCTGGAAATTTTTAGCTCTTAACCTATCTCCTTGTGAATAGTGGAAGCATTAAATTGATATTAAGATTACTGTATATCAGGATTACATGTTACAGGAAAAGGCACTGCCAAAATTCAAATACTTGTTCAAAGAAAGCTGGGGACCACAAAAACTCCTGTGGTTGCAACCTGCCCTTTCCTATTTTATGCATTCTTTTACTCATGTGAATAGACATTTCATCTTCCACTTTTCACAAACCAGATTAATTCTGTCAATATAATTTATGAAAGAAAACCTACAGAATAACATCAAGACATCTTCTGCTAACTGCTTCAGAAGAGATAAGCCTTAAGTTCTCACACGTTCTCTTTCACATCATTTGAGAAATCTATCTCCACTCCTACTTCCTATGTATCATTCTTCGTAGAAATTATTCATTAGCAGAAATAAAAGCAACTGAATCAACAAGGAAAACTATCCATTCATTATGAGCCAAAGAACTAGATCTTGCCAAGATCATAAATGAAATAATCAGTGGTGGTGCATGCAGAGGCATATATTTCATCCATAAAAAGAAAAAAAGATGAAATTGGGTTTGTTTTCTATTATAATAGCAGCTTTGTGACTAACATGGTATTACATGTGTTACTTTCAAGGGTTAGTATCATATTAAATCTAGTTAATACTTTGAAAATGATGACTAATCCTAAAGATTGGGATCCTAATGGTCTTTTCAATAATATTCTCTACTGGTTGTTATTACTTGCCTTTTTATCAAAAAGTTATTGTTTTTTTCCAAAGTCCATGAGTTTATTATTCAGTAATGAGTTATATATACCATATACATATTTTTAACTGTGCGGTTTCACTTCAGTTTTCTCCAACTTGCCATATTATATCTTCTCTCTGTCTCTCTCTTCTCCCTCTCTGTTTCTGAATTCTCTCATACTTTGCTTTCCACAACTTAGAAGGTATTTTCTTTTTCTCTCCCTGTGGATGAGTTGCTTTGATCCAGCTCTGTCAGGAATAGATACAGCTCAAGACAGTTTGCTGCCAGAGGCAAACGACAAGTTAATATTCTGTACTCTTCTGCATGTAAAAGCCAACCCAACGGAATCTTCCTTTGATGCTGACAATGAGACAACATCTTTTCCTGCATATTAATGCGGCAAGTCAGCTTTGGGAGTGCTGGGATGCCAAATGGAACCCATCTCTATCTTCCAATGCCTTTTTGCCATCTCCAACAATCGCTGCCTGAGGCAACTGTCTTTCTTTGCCTAATGATAGCCCTGGCCTTGAAGAACTTCTCATATAAACCTTATTTCATATTCCTCTTTCCATTCTCTATAAATGTAGCATCCTGACCTTAGGAGGAACTAGAAAAATGTCTACCGATAAATCACTTTACATAGTCATAAATATACACTTTTTGTTGGAATCTTTTCAGAATAGGCAATGCCATCCAACCTCAGGGATTGGTGATAAATATGGCCTTTATCTTCATGCTTAATTATGTATTTTTATGACAAAGTGTGGGATGGCACTGCTTAATTGAGGGATACATGGAGTAGTACAGTGTTGGATTTGACTAATTAAAGTTATGAAGTAATAACTTTTCTGTTTCTTAGAAATATTGGTGTGTGAATTAGAGATGGAGAAATGACACGTGGCAGCTATACATGGTGATGAAGCCCAGTTTTATCATTACTTCCTTTAACTATCAGTAACATTTGTAGGACATTTGGGCTTATAATAGAATAAGCTTAAATTTATTCACATTTTCATTTTCCTTCTTTTTATTTGACAACTGCTGAAAGCCAGGAGAGCTTTATTTTTGGCTAGAGCATACACTGTACTAGAGCCACTCATTTATTCTGAACAGTAGGATAAGGCTTTGCAAGATGATGAGCTCTAAATAATTGCAATAGCAAAGGAAAGAAAATGGTTATCTCTTTGCTGGAAAAAAAAATCCACCTATTGTGATGCATCAGCTCAGAAAAAGCAGGCCCACTTTTGTATTTTTCGCAAGAAAGTGAAGCTTTATAATACCTTCTAGATTATTTTGCTTTTTCAAATATGCTCCCTATATACCATGTGCACTGTTAAAAGGAAATAGAAATGAAGTTTATGAAGTTTCCTAATGCGTTTCAAGGATATGTTACAAAGAAAAAAGAAAAGGGGCTGAAAGTAACAATATTTAAATAAGAAAGAAATTATAATGGGAGAGAGAAGCTAATTTTATAAAGCACTGCTTCATATCTGTTAAAGCTGAAATAATGCCCTCTTATGGATTACAAACAAATAGCACTGCTTGGAAAGGTTATATTTCAGGCATGAGAAAATAAGATAAATTCACTAAGATCTATTCATGGAATTCTATGAACACAGAAAGGATTACCTAAAAGTCTACTAACATTTATCAGAAGAATTACTAAAAATATCTAATTTGTATGCATTGATATCAATGTATATTTGTCAAAAGAAATGACAAAGAAGGGGAAATCCTGTTTTCTCTAACTTTTTAGAACCCTTAGGGAAACACACATACACATGCACGAACACAGAAACAAGAAAATACAGGTGTTTAGAGGGAAAGAAGATGTAAGAGAAAAGATGGAAATAAGGGTGGGTTTCAAATTTTTAAACAACCAGTTCTGTGGTCATGGCTTAGTGGGTGTGGCTTAGTGGGTGTGGCTTGATGGTCATGTGACTGGGTGGACATGGCCAGTGGTTGGATTCAAATAATTTAGCTGGTTCTCTGCCCTAATAACAAGCTGGGTAGGCGTGGCTGGGTGGGCATGGCCAACATGACATTATTCACATCAAGGGGTGCTTCTCCTCACCTGGCCTCTCATGACTGTGGGATGCTACAATGGTCATAAGTGTGAAAAATGGTCGTAAGTACCATAACTTTTTCAGTGACATTGTAAGTTTGAATGATCACTAAATGAACTGTTGTAAGTCAAGGATTACCTGAACAAAAATACAAAAAGCTTCTTTGCTTGCAAAAAAACTGCCCTAAATACCAATCATTAAATTTAAAAGACCTGCAAACCAGAGTTACAAATCAGGCAGGGTGCCAGAGCACCTTGAGGAATTAAAATAGTTAAAATGGCTATCTGCCAGCAACTCTTGCTCATTACCAGAACAAACATACACAGGACTAGCCAGATTTCGCAACCCAGTTTCTTTTCAGGAACAGAGATGAAACTTTTCCTTCCAAAGAAAGCTGAATAGGGAAAAATATCCCATCAATAAATACAGGATTAAACATCACCAAGCATAGAATTAAACTTCATCAAAAACAGCTTTAGACCCAAACTCAGAAAGGGCATGTAAACTCACATTTCAATGTCAATCTTTCCAGCTAACCAAGAAGGCTTTCTGAATGTCATTCATCAATTTTTTCAAAGTGCTGATTGTTGCATCCCAGCTGGAAGAACTCGAACAGCAGTGTAAAATGCTTAAAACAACCGTTCCCATTTTAGAAAGCCAAAACAACAACAACAACAACAACAACAACAACAACAACAACAACAACAACAAAACTTCCAGAGGAGACAGCAAGTGTAGGTGGAGACAGCAAGTCTAGGCTACTGCCAAGAATGAAATAAGGGTTAACTGGAGAGGGAGTTTCAATAAGCAGGGCAATGAAGATTACTCTAGAAGCAACACCAGCATGTTTCCTTCTTGCCTTCCTTGCAGGATTATCTCTGTAAAGTGGAAAAAAACAACAAAAGGAGATTTCTTCTAACAACTGCTTCTCAGAACTGCTTAGAAAGTTAACAACTGGTTCTAGTGATTAGGTGCGAGCCAGTAGAAATCCACCCCTATAATGCTCTTGCAATTTCTAAAAACAAAGATATTGCTTGGCAAATTCTGGTTACTATTTTGTTCTCAGGGCACTTCACATTTTTTTCCTGAATTTCTTTTGGTGATTTTTTAACAGTTAACTTTATTATTGGAGGTGGTAGTAAGGGCCACTGTTCTTTTTGCTTATTTGTTTTCTGTTGCATATCACTCTGAAACCATCCTAGCTTTGTACACTTCTCGGTCTGAACAAATTCCATGGGAGGCATTCTTTTGCAATTTCTACCCACAATAATTAACTAAATGATAAGGGATCAAAAGAGTTGAAGTTGGCTGGAGAGAAGCTCAAAAGATATATCTACTATCTTGCCAATAACTACCAACATAGATCACTTAATCCTTGAAAAATTGCCTATGAAATATATTTAAGAAACAATTTGTATTAAATTAAATTAAATTAAATTAAATTAAATTAAATTAAATTAAATTGAGACTGGAAGGAAAAATATTTAATCGTAGAGATTTAAAAAAAAAGAATCAGAGCAGAAAATTTATAAGAATAGTTTGGGTTCATATATATCAAAGTAGGATTATAATTTGACAATAAGAACAATGAAGCTTCTTCTAATTTATAAAGTGCATTTCTAAGATATCATAATTATCCACCTGGCATTTTGTTATTTCATATTCCAGTGGAGCAAGAGTGAACATCCCTGGCCCTCCAAATATTCTCAGAAACTTTCACCACTGAACATCATTGACTAGGACTTATGGGAATTGTAGATCCACAAAATTTGTTGTTTAGTTTGTTATCTAGCACTGTTTGTAGAGAAATCAGAAATTTTACTACTGAAATTGAGGTAGCATCTCACAACCTATGTAGAGTTAGCTGTAAATACACCACCAACTTCTCGTAGCATAGCTGTGCTCTCTTGTTATCTCAGCCTACTTTTGACTGGATGGCTGGCTAATAGGAAAACTTTTGCTTGATTGTTTCTATTATAAAAAGCTTCTCAGACTGAATATAGTTTTTAGCTTCTGTGTCATATATCTAGCTGGGTGAAGCCAAGCCATCGATGCATTATTCCTAAAGTGGCATATTAATTTGCAGCATTTAATCTCATTGTATACCAAGATATGTACACAATACACAACTTTTCCATAATTAAATAAACGGGATTTACTTTCATCATTGCAATGGTTGCTTTGAGAAGCTGTTCGTGTGGAAAATAGCTCTCCTTATCCATTATGGCACTCACTGAAATAAAGGCTTTGTTCTGAGTCTACAGAGCAATGCTTGGGTTTGTTTTGAAAATTGTTTTATAACTTTTGATTAACTAACACCCTAGTCATGTGAATTAGAGAACCATATAGGTATGAAAGAAAACCAGGAAGGGCTTTTCAGGAAATCATCCTCTGCATAAAGGCTGAATTTTTGTAAAGTAAGCTTCTCTCTTGTGAGATATTCTAGTCTAGAAACTGAAGAGAAAATTGATTTAACCCTATCCCTACCTCTAAAATTGATATCTATCTATCTATCTATCTATCTATCTATCTATCTATCTATCTATCTATCTATCTATCTATCTATTTATCTATCTATCTATCATTTCTCTCTCCCCTGTCTCTATCTATTTCATCATCTTTATTCCTTCTCCATTTTATTTCTTATGTGACAAAAGATAAAAGAAGAAGAAATATCTGAAAACAGCTTTTCTCAAACTGATACCTTCTGGATCATTTATAGTACTTCATCTAACAACCTTGGTCAGTGCCCATGGAAAAGAAGTCTACAGATGGAGAAGTTATTTGAAAAAATGTATTAGTTGTCATTTTACTCTGTTGCAAATGTTGCAAATGTGATGTATTTTCCAGCATTTTCTTCCTCTTCTCAATACACATTTCATTCTTTAAAAAAATATTCCATATCCAAAGCACATAAAAGGTTAACCGTTATGACTGTGTAACTAGAGTGCATAAATGCTGTAAGTAAATTAATAAATACATCTAAAAGTGCAGCTTTTCCTGAATATACTTTGTGCATATTCTTTCAGTGTTTATTTTACTTTTAATTTAGGTGTTCATCCATGCTGAAATTCATGCATTTTTTCCCATTGGAAGATGTAGTATAATTTTACTACCTCTACCATCATACGTATATATATAAAAAACATTTGAAATATATCCCAATGTACTCTAAATTAATTGAGCCTTTTGGGGGGGAAATTATTCTTCTTTTGTTTCTTTCACAAGCTTCAAATATTTAGCAAAGTAATCTTAAATTATCATCTGTAATGATCAGCATTTTTTATTTCAGCAACATTGCTACAAGTAAAAGGTAAAGTTAAAGGAGTCCCTGCAACTTTACTCTATTGTTGATGATTATAGAGGGCAGTGCTCATCTCCGTTTCAAGGGTCATTGAGTCAGCACTTTCTGAAGATATTTCCATAGTTGTGTAGCCAGCATGACATCATAGAGCACTGTTACCTTCCCATCAAAGTGGTATCTATTTGTCTATTCACATTTGGCAGGAGCTAGAGTGAAGATGGAAGCTCATCCCATTGCCCAACATTTGGGTCTTCAACGTTGGATTTTGGCTTTCCAGCTGACAAACCTAACATCTTAACCACCACCCCACTATTACTACAAGTGTATATTTAGAAATTAAAATTGAATGAAAGTTACATATTTGAACCAAATTAATCACTGAGTATGATATTAAAAAAAATGACCAAGTCTTGAATATATGCTATGTGAGCTAGATAAAACAGTATACTTTTGTCTGTTGGGATTAAACAGTTTCCATTCTTGAATGGATATTTAAATACTAGAACTTTGTGTATTCTTTGTTCATTTCTTTGTGATTTACTTGTGATCCCCCAAATTAACCAAAAAATTATTTAGTTTCTCGTTGACCAAACCATAAAAAATTTGCCCATATTATCTTATGATTTGCATTGGTGATTATTAAAAGTACATAATGATCCCTAAGACATAAAATTCTTGTTTCATATGTGTCTTTTTAGGCAGTGCAGTCATGATCTCAGAACTAAGGTGGGAGAAAATACAATTGTTATTTGTTATTGGGGAGAATTTCTTGATAAAAATGAATGTATGGCTCAGAATGATTTTTTTTTTATTTGAAATAATACCCGTGTTGAACTAACATACCATTTAAGCAATGGTAGAAAAACATCTATAGATTTGTATGGCAAAGGAAAAAGCCAAAGTTTAAACATAAAATACTTGAAGATTCAAAGGAACAAGGGAGTTTAGAATGAAATTGCCTGATTTTAAAGTACATTTTGCAGCTGCTACTTGTTTAGATGAATGAATGGGTTCTGCTGGGAAGTATTGAAATTTTAGAACCAGAAGGATTATCATGGTTTTCAATGGTACAATAAGTTAAAGTTAATGTGGATTTTAAAATTAAAGTATAAAATAGACTTTTAAAATTATATTCAAAAAATATGCTATATCTGGCTGTAGATGCTAAGTGGCATGTGAGTGAAGTTGCCACTTTTTGCTAACTTTCTATCCAAATTACAATACTGAGAATATGAAATAGATAAAAACCCTTAAAATTGTGCTTGAATTCCTTTATGGTTTTAGCCCCAAAAGGATTTTATAGATAAGAACCAGCAGATTAAGAGTGATGGTTAATATATTGAGAGTTGTTAGAACAAAAGAATACAACATGACATCAAGAAATCAATTGACTGGGAGGGGATGTAGATATTTGAATTTGAACAGCACATGATAGAATTTGAAATGGAACTATGTACAAATGAAGAACATGTAATTACTAAAATGTACAAGCTTTTGAAGCAGAGGAAGTGAAAGAGTATATAATCAAATGGGCTAGAAACTTTAAATATAATTTATTGATGGAACAATGGGAAAATATGTGCCTGAAAGGATTAAATTTATACCGTTATAATTTAACAGCAAACTTTTATGAAATGATATCTCATTCGTATACGACTCCAGAAAAAAAAATATAATATGCATGAATGTACCTCAAACTTACGTTGTAAATGTGTAAAACGTGAAAGATCATTTTATCATACCTGATGGAATTATAAAAAAAGCCAGAAAATTATGGTTTTAAAAACAGACAGTGAAGCAAATACTTTTAAACTTAATATTCAATTGAAACTAGAACTTGGATGAATGAGTAGACAGTTAGGAAAGAGTTATAGAAGAATTTTTATACATAATAACTGGTATATTATTATATGCACAAAATAGAAATGCTCTGATATACCTACAATGGAAGACTAATGAAGATGAGAAAATGAACAGAGATGGCACAATTAACTAATCTGATTAGAGAAAAGACAGTAATTATATTTATTGCTGACTGAATCCCCTTAGGGACTTTTTGCTGAAAAAGGGGAAAAAAAAAAAAGGTAAATTATAGGGTTAGGATTGGAAAGGTGAAAATGACTATGAAAAGTATTATATAAAGAAGGACATTTTGTTGTAATTTTAGCAAAAGAGGGGGTCGTATAAATGTAGCTATAAATCTAGCTGTAGCTGCTAAGGAAATTGGAAGTTGCTTTGTTTTAATCTTCTCCTCTCCTCCCCTACATTCCTCAGGTTCTAGGTAGTTGTAACACATTCTTGAATCCTTTCAACTTCTGGAATCATCTTGTAGCATTGCATTGTACTATATTGCATTGTGTTGTATTGTATTGTATTGTATTGTATTGCACTGTATTGCACTGTGTTGTATTGTGTAGAAATCAGTTTAGATTGGGGCCAGCCCAGGGTTCCCAGTCATCTTTGCATTTTGCAGATGCACTATTTTTGCTGATACAGAACTAGATACTTTACAAATTGAACACCTCAATATAGAAAACATAATGACGTAATGCTGATTTTGTATTAGAAGCTTGGGTCAAGCTGTATGCCTAGACTTTTAGTTGAAATTATGCAACCAAGTCATCAATGTGCTTATTTTACCATTTTAACTTTTGTATGATTTTATTGATTTATGAGATCACATTGACATTAAGCTAGAATGTATATATGTTAAAGTGGATGTATTTTCTGTGGTAAAAGTAAGTTTAGTTTAGTTTAGTTTATTAATGGCAAGTTTCAGAGCTATGCATTTTTACCTTGTTCTGTGTACCTGTATGGTAACTTCCTTATTGTTACATATACATTACTCATGTACAGAAAAAACACAGTCTTTGTCCCAGACTTTCATTCTTCAAGCAGAGAAAACTCAACATTTTTCAATGGGAACACAGCACGGTATCTCTTATTGTAAGTCATGCTAAGAAGCCAACTACATATACCACTGGACAAAGAAAGGACAGTTGAAGGACTCTGAATATAATGGTTTCATATATGCACATGAAATGTAGTCAGAAAAGTCTGATAACATCACTAATAGCAGTATAAATCCTTCTTTTGATCACCCACAAATCCTTTCTTACTGAAGAGACTACGTAAACTATCCCCATTCAGGACTGAGCACGTTTCTTGTTCAGGTGATGATTTGCTTGTGGAAGCCAACAAATTGTCCTACCCCACCACATGTTAGACATAGTACTTTTCAGTGTCCTTCGTATCTGTCTATCTATCTATCTATCTATCTATCTATCTATCTATCTATCTACCGTATATACTCGAGTATAAGCCGAGTTTTTCAGCCCCCAAAATGTGCTGAAAAAGTCATCTTCGGCTTATACTCGGGTCAATGCTGCTGTAGGAATGTCAGTTGGCTGGAATAGTTGGAAAACATGATGAAAGAAGCAGAGATTTATCTGAAAAACTGGCCTCCGCCTTGCCGCCTTCCTAATCTTTTGTGCTTTGGAACCCGACAGCCAGCTGACTGTCAAAAATGCAGAGGGCCAGCAGGTCTTTAACTCATTAGCGAGGCAACCGGAGCGAGCCTTGAAGGGTTGCTGCTCTGACCAACTGGAGGGGTGGGGGAGCAGCCCAGTTAATCTAAGCCAGCATTTTTCAACCTTTCAAGAGGGTTGTGAGCCCACGCTGCTGCCACTGCTCCTCCCCCCCCCCCGCGCGGCCGGGCAGCGGCACCTGTAGCCTCTGGGCTCAATGTGGGTTGCTGCCGCCATCCCTCTCCATGCCCAGCTGCCGGAGAGGGAAGTGAGCGGTGGCGGCGGCAGCTGGGCTTAGTGTGGGTTGCCGCCGCTGCCATCACTCGCTACCCCTCCCCGGCGGCCGGGCATGGAGAAGGGCAGCGGCAGCGACCCATATGGAGCCCAGGGGCTGCAGCCACCCGGCCGTGGGGGGGGGAAGGAGCGGTGGTGGCAGTGGCTGGGCTCAGTGTGGGTCACCGCCGCTGCCCTTCTCCATGCCCGGGGAGGAGGAGCGAGCAATGGCAGTGGCTGGGCTTAGTGTGGGTTGCTGCTGCCGCCATTGCTCGCTCCCCTCCCTGGCAGCCAGGCATGGAGAAGGGCAGTGGCAGCGACCCACATGGAGCCCAGCGGCTGCAGCCATCACCGCCCGGCCGTGGGGGGGGGAGGAGCGGTGGCGGCAGCGGCTGGGCTCAGTGTGGGTTGCCGCAGCTATTTAAAACATCT
>JANHFR010002983.1:84320-94343 GCA_032468015.1 Mimophis mahfalensis | reverse complement strand
CACCCTATCCACCCAATGGGAGGGGGGAGAGCCCCACCCTGCATCGGGAAGAGCTAGCAATGCCTGGAAAGATCCAGCAACCAAGCAGTGACTTTCAGCAGAGGTGGATGGGACAGGCGGCATCGCAGCGGTCATGGTGCCTGGAACCGGGCCATGGGTGAAAGAACAATGTGCCGTGTTTCTTTGTCCGGTGGCTCTGCCCATGTGCTGGCTGGCTTTTCAGGAAATCCCCCTTGCAAAAGGGTTTCCCTGCTCCCCATATGATTGGCGGCACGAGGGGCAAGGGGCAAGGGGCGCGAGGCACGCAAGGGGCGTGGTTCGGCAGTGCTGGCATTGCCAGGCGATCATGTCTGCTTGTCAGCTGGCATCCGAGGATGGAAATCCCTCTTATAGTTGGTGATTCCCCGCCATCCATATGGTTGGCGGCAGGGGGCCAAGGCTCAAGAGAGAAGAGCCATGCTCCAGCGGCCAAAGAGCCGCATGCGGCTCGTGAGCCGTGGTTTGCCGACCCTTGAGTTAGGACATCTTGTCTTATAGATGTCAGAGAAGCACTATAGGAAGTGGTGTCCAATGTTGTGAGTCTGATGTGTCAGGGAGAGCTAACATATTTGACCTGGTATCGTTCACATGTTCTTTCAAATATTATGTGATTGTTTTCTGCTTTAAATTGCTATGCTGAGGCTTCTGTTTTGAAAGATAGCATTGTCAAATAATCCAACCATTCAGTGACAAAAGGAAGTAATATTTCATCTATAATATCATTTGACTAACAACATTGTCACTCGCTTTGATTGTGGACATTGTAATCTGTTGAGAGCCTTTTTCAAGGCTCTCTTTTTCAAGAGCACACAAAAACTCATTTCATAATTTCACACAAAAACTTTATTCATAAAGTTAATACGCACATTGTAAATGTGACAATCAACTACCAATTGAAGCACATACTTATTCCTAATTTTCTTTGGTTCAGAATTTTGTCTATAATTTATGTTAAATATGCCAGATCATCTGTTTTTAGAAAAAAAAAGTAAATACAATCTTCCATTGCCTTTTCCTTTAAATTCAATTTTCCTCATTTCAATATTTATATCAAACATTTCTTAAAGAAATATTAAAACTAAGCATAATTAGACAGTGGTGAAACATCAGTATTGCAGTATCATATGGTCCATATAAGGAAATGATTTATTAAATATACAAACATTTAATATATAATTAAAACATGTA
This sequence comes from Mimophis mahfalensis, assembly GCA_032468015.1. Lineage (NCBI taxonomy): Eukaryota > Metazoa > Chordata > Lepidosauria > Squamata > Mimophis > Mimophis mahfalensis. The sequence continues at coordinate 93,116 of JANHFR010002983.1, read as the reverse complement.
AATGTTCCAATAGAAGATAATGTATAGGTCAGAGTGGAACTGTGGAGTTCTGGTGCTTTCTGAGCTTGGTGATTTGCTTGCAGACATTTCATGACCCAATTAGGTAGCAGCATCAGTGCTAGTGAGTTTGCTCCCAGTTTGTAGTTTGCCATGCCATTATTGACAAGAGTGCAGTTTTCTCCTTGATAATTTCTCGATTAAGATTTTTTTTTCCTCCTTAATTGTTTTTCTCCTTTCTCCTCTCTCCTTAACTGTTTTTCTGATGTGAATCCCTGGTATAGGCAGGTGAAGGGAATATGTTTTGGCCTTTTTGTTCCTCCTTAGCTTTTTCATTGTGGCTTTTAAATGGTGTTTAAATGTGGTTTATTTCTACATGTCTATTGATTTGTCTGAATGCCAAGCTTCCAGGAATTCCCTAAGATGTTTGGATTTATCTTGGTCTAGGATGTTCATAGTTTCCCAGTTGAAACCATGCTTAACCATGCTTATAGTCCATCTATTGTAAGAGGTTTTTTTTTCCCCATCATGTCTTCTGACTGCTAATTGATGTTCATGGATGTACTACATAATGGCTTTTACAATCCTTACACTGTATATTGTAGATGACTCTCTTTTTTTCTCCTTGGGATTCTGGATCCACTGGTTTAGTAAGGTGTTTTGGAGGTCTTTAGTGAGTTTGTGTGCTATGATGATACTGTGAGATTGTAATACAGTAGTCTGTTGGTAGTTTCTGAGCTGCTTGTGATATAGGGCAAGCTTATAGCTTGTGTTGGTTGATGGGTTGAATGGTCAGGCACTATTTAATAAAGTTATGGGAATAACCATTTTGTTGGGAGATGTTGTATAGGAAATCTTTGTTCTTTTTCTGGTGTTTTGATATTTTTACATAAAAGCAACACTCTTTCTGAGTATAATTAAAGTATTCATTTTTCTAAGGCAATGATATAGCTTAAGATAAGGGACATATAGCAGAAATAATTTTATTTCCAACCTAAAACAGAAACAGAAACAAATAGAACTAATCAGAAATCACCTTAAAGATACATTCGTCTTACGTACGATCTGTACGTAAGTACACGGATGTACGTAAGTACACGGATCTGTACGTAAGTACACGGATCTGTACGTAAGTACACGGATCTACGTAAGTACACAGATGTACGTAAGTACACGGATCTGTACGTAAGTACACGGATCTGCCAGTGGTTTAGCTGATTATATGTGATAATTTACTTAGCTGAGTACGATTTAACTGATTTGGAGAAACATTTATATAGACGCGTATACTGCTGATCTTCATAGAACTTATTCTGAGGTAATTGAATTCAGGACTGTGGTGCTTATCCCTTTTCATTTCCTTGAGATATGTAGCTTAGGTTTTGAGGCTTCTTACACCTGGAATATTTTATTTCTAATTTTGATTAAGATAGCATTTCCTGAAAGTGAGTTGCTATGGAATTTTAGTTACAGTTGCAACCAAACTGACTTGATTCCAGGCAACCATAGAGGTTTCAGCACATTTAATGACTAACTTGTACTTTTGATGCTTGACGAAGAATTATAGGACCTAAAAAGGTGGCTTCTGTGAATTTTCAACAATAAGGTCCCCCTAGGTTTTCCTCTCTTTAGCAGAATGAAGGACTATCCTGAAGTATTTGAAAAAGGAAACTTATTCAGGCTTGTGGCCATCAACGCTTCAGAAGGATTTTTGTTTTCTGATAATTGAGTTTTAGTTGGTTTACCTTGCAGTACAGTGTAGTGTTTTCACTGCTCTCTTAAGACTGATAGGTGTCCTTGAAAATATTGCTACACAGAGTAGAAAAGAGATGTTTCTTTCAACAAGTTTTGGGTAGTAAAAATGCATGTTGCAGAGATGACCCAGCATGAAAGTGATATAGAAATTGAACAAGGCAGGGCCAATATACAGCTTTGCTTGATGTCTTTCTCTGTTTCATCAGCACTGGCGAGATGACCCTGGGGTTTATATATTACTTTGAGTATTGTCCCTTCATATAACCTACATATAACATATCATGGGCATCAGGCAGTTGAAATGGTCTCCAGTTTTTCCCAAAATTTATCTGTTTATGGAATACTCTAAATGCAGTGCTTCAAATGCTTTTATTAAAGTGTCATAAAAGGACATTATGTTGCAATACTACAATTGAATACAGTCTATTGTATTTAAAAAGAACTAATATAAAACCATAACATAAAACTTAGAAATAGATATAGGAAAAAAAACCTCTTATAGTTCCTCAGGAGGGGTAATTATAGCAAACTACTCAGAAAGGTTTGATGGAACAGCAAAAGTTTTGCTAATTTTCTTAAAGGTAGGAAGGGGAGACTGAATATCATGGAGGAATATTGAAAAGTCATAATTGCATGGTTCCTAAAGATGGTATCCTTGATTGTAGATAAAATAAAGAGTCAGTTTACTAGATTTAATTAGGTGGGAGAAGGCAATCTTGTGGAGACCTACACTATGAACTACGCAAGGTTTTAAAGTTGACAACTAGCATCTTGAATTGTATCCAGAAGCCAACTGGAAACTAGTACAATTCTCAGAGATGTTATGTGGATGTAATGAAGACATCCAGACTACTTGTGCCTCTGCATTCTGCACAATTGTAGCTTCTGAACATTCTTCAATGACAGCATATTGTAGTAGTCCAATAGTGGATCGATTAAGGCATAGGTGACATTAACACCTGCCATTCCAGAAAAATCAGTTTGGGCACTGACCACAACTAAATCCGACCAAAATATTCACAAAATTTTTGAATCTGGTCACAAACACATACTCGGGTGGCAATCAAACATGACCCCTGCCCCAGAAATTCCTGAAGATGAAACATTAGAAAATGAAGAAATTGCCAAAGTTACGGAATGAATTATGGTTGTGACCAGAGGTTCTACTGTATATCTAAAGTTCAGGTTTAAAAGTCCCTTAACCGTAGTATATCCTATTAAATGTCTGAATTTTATTCTACTTTTATTACTTTAGCATTTTGTGCTTCTTCTCTGAGTGCTGCTGTTTGCTGTCTAGACTTTGCCAATATCAATATCTCAGAATTACTTTCTCTACAGTACAGTCAGGACTGTACTGATACTACACTGTACCTACTTCACTTGACTCTGATTCCTAGCCTGCTTGTAATCTGGTGTTTCATTCGTGTTGCAAAGTAAAAGTAATCTAAGAATCCATTGTGTTATTAGCTGGAGGCATGTTAGAAATGACGGTTATAAATATTCTAAATCTGGACAAACTGGATCTTCTGATGTTGATTTATGAAAATTCTGTGAAAATCTTGCAAGAAAAACGCAGTGAACATTTTAAGACATACTGATACACATACACACATACAAAGAATTGTAGGAAAACAATCTTTACTGCTTAAACTGAAATTCTGTTAGTATAGGCAATGGTGAACTTTAAATATTTTTTTTTAAATTTTAATCCCATTTATATCCCACCCTTCTCTGTAAGACTCAGGGTGGCTTACAATGTGTTTTAGCAACAGCGCTCATTCCATGCATATGCCTGCTCATTAGGGCTCTCGCCCCCCGTCCCCCAGCAGCATTTTACACAGTCAGCTTATTGCCCCCACAGTCTGGGTCCACATTTTACCTACCTCGAAAGGATGGAAGGCTGAGTCAACCTTGAGCCTGGTGGGAGTCGAACCTGCACTAATTTCAGGCAGCCGGTATTACTTTAAGAGGCATTAAACCCCTACACCACCACGGCTCATTTTATCATAAATGAGAATTATTGATGCACTAGTGATTCAGGTAGGATGTTGCAAAATTAAAGATACTAAAGGAGGAAAACCAAGGACTATGGCCAAACATCTGAGATGCGTGTGTTCTGGATTATACTCATTAATTGTTCAGAAGTGGTTGATGAAGAAAGTTTATGTCACAATATGTAACTCACTGCTATTTGGGGAAAAGACACATCCTGGAGAGATTTCATTCTATTCCTTGGTCTTTCTTGTCAAAGGAAGAAACAAGTTGTGATCTGTGAAAAAAATAAATAAAAAGAAAGAAATGTTCTTGAAAGCATATTCTTTTGGAATATGAGAGTAAAGACTGAAATTCACTCAGTGTGCATTATTTTTACACTTAATGATATCATTTAAGTACAAAAGCAGTAGGAATTTTGAATTATGCTGTGGGTTAGAAAGTTCATGCTTCTTTCTTTTATATTTTGATGTGGCGATTTCTCTTTTTCTCACTACATTAAATAAATCAAGATTTTCCGAGAAAAAAAAAGATGTGATAAAGAAAAAGAGAAAAATATATGAAGTGATTTTTAACTTTCATTTCAACTATAGACAAGTGAAATAACTCTGCATTCCATATATGGAACAAACATATATCTCTTAATCCTATATTATAGTCTTTATTTATAAGCAAATCCATCAAACATCAAATTTTCAATTCTTATGTCAATAAATAGTCCTTAAAGTCTTTCCAGAACTTTGAAGTCTTATCAAATAAACTGATTTTATGTTTCCTTTTACATCTAACAGTCATGATCTTTTTCATTTGAATATTGTCATTCGATTTAGTTTCTCTTCAAGTGAGAAATACCTCATCCACACACACACAGGATCCAGACAACATACAAAATCACACATACCCTTGTCCACCCTCCACAGAACTGGTACCTGGCTCCCAAAAGATTGGGGACCACTGCAGTAAACTATCCTTTTCCAAAGCATTCCCTTGGCTTTTCATTTACAGTGCCACATTTGGTACATTTTTCTGTCCTGTCAAACAAAATTTGCTCTGTATTTGTCAATGCCTCATTAACAGATTTTGGATATAATGTACCTATAGAATCAGGCATCATTACTGGCACTGATTTTGCTAGTATTGTAGCAACCAATTTGTGATTCCATTGTTCAAAAATCTCCTTTAATACTCTCAATGTTATGATGTTTGTGTCATTTTGTTAGTCGCAATTTACCAACACCAAAATCAGATTTGTTTTTCCCACCCATCTACTTAGAGTCTTTAGTTCCTTCTGTATTGGCAATGTAGAAGGCCATTATATTTCAAAGAGCTTAGAGACATATTTTGATTTCTCCTTCATATTAAGAAGAGTCTAGAAATTTAGAACTCATTCTGAGCTAACCTGTTTGTTTTTCATTCTTTCTTGCTGAATAAAAACGGAGAAGGTGAAATCATCATATAGCTGTGAAGGTTGTGTTGTCTTTTAAAACCTCAGACTTTTGGTTTCCAACACAGAGTGATATGTCATTCAAACAAGGCCAGATGCATCTTGCAGTATCATGACAATAGAGGCAAAGCCATGAAGTCATATTGCCAGGTTTTAATAAAAACCCTACTATTGGCTTTAAGGAGGGAGCTTCTGTACAGAATCTGACATTGAGTACTGTGGGAATTGACTGCCTAGGGGGTATCCCTGCTGTCATTATGAAGGAGCAATTGATACCTTTTTAATGAGTATCAACTTGCTTAGAATGCATGCTTTCTATGTGCTTTTAAATCTGTTTGTGCTTATTTTCTTTGGATCCAAAATAACCAATTACCTGGGTATCTGATCACTACCCAAGGTATACATGAATTTTAAACATGTAAATCAACTTCACATTTTTTCCTTTACTGCACAATACCTTGTCATTTTCTCTAAAAATATGGAGGGTGGAATCTTCCCATGTTTTATATATAAACAAAATATTTTAAAATCTCATCATTCAAACTTAATTAGGAAAAATTCCATTAGGGTCTACCAGAAACAACAACATATTAAAAATTTCAAATGATGTCTCTAAAATTAATTTATCATTTTCTTTTCATCTCTTTTCATTTAATTTAATACCATAGCTTATAGCTTTCTTTAAAAATGCAACACAAACTTTTTTCCCCCCATACCTTATGTATAAACAAATATTTAAAGCTTCATCTTTCAATCAAGTAAAAGCCAATAAAAGTTACTAGGTAAAAAAATTCATATACATTTTGATATTGATTTAATAAGCCAGTCTTTTAAAGATCTTGATATTCCTTTTAAATAATACCCCAAAAACTTATTTCTTTTCTCTCTTTTTTTAATAATTTCTCACAAATTCTTTTATAACTTCTCTGAGTTAAAATCCGTATACCCAAGTCACTCTTCTGTCTTATTATTTGTGTGTCCCTTTAAACTATTAAAACTATTAAAATCTAAGCCAGTTTCATCTGTAGGTCCTGTGTAATATCTTTATCAGCATTGTTCTTATGATCAATTATAAATTCATATCTAAAACAGCTTGATTTTCAGTGATATCCTCTTCTATATCTTCTTTTAAGCTCATCTTTATAGTATCACACAGTCTAAAGAGAAAATTCTGGGTATATTGTTGCCAAATATCCTTGAATTCTTCAAAGGTTATAATACCTTTCTCCATCCTGAGTGGATCTTCTTTAATTATAACCTTTGATTCCTTCTAGTTGCCTCAAGTAACCAGCCTCAAGGTCTCCTCTTATCATGTTTTTTTCCCTCTCCAGAACAGTTTCTCAGGAAGAGATTTCTTACACTTAAACTCAAAATCTTCATATATATTTTAATAGGATTTTAAGCAAGCTATAGGAATTATAATTATTTCAAAATCTCATTTCCAGATAATATAGCCCCCTAGTCTGCTAAAAATCTTTCTATAATCAACATTCCAAATACTTTTGTGACTTATTTCCAAACAACAACAAAAAACTTTTTTGTTGTTAGTTGCAAAGTCGTGTCCGACCCATCACAACCCCATGAACAATGTTCCTCCAGGCCTTCCTGTCCTCTACCATCCCCTGGAGTCTATCTAAGCTCACACTGACTGCTTCCAGCCACCTCATACTCTGTCGCCCCCTTCTTCTTTTGCCCTCAATTTTTCCAAGCATTAGGCATTTCTCCAGTGAGTCCTTTCTTCTCATTTAAACTTTTAAGCTTACTTAAAACTTCTTGTACTGTAGGTTGAACAAAAATAACCCAGTGTAATAAAAATTTTAAAATTCAAAAGGCAGTTTACAAGCCATTTCCAGAAAAAGTGATTAAGACAGGAATCGGGCAACCCCAATCTCCCTTTGAAAGCATTGAGCCCTGGTTTTAGCAAAGTTGAATCATCTGCTCCAGAGCTCTAAACCTGTCAAGAGACTGATACATTTAGAGTCTTCTCATAGGAAACATCTGTACAAAGACCTGTGGATTTTTCCAAGCCTTCTCCTTCATCCAAAGAGGAATTCAAAGAACCAATTCATTCTCTTACTTCTTTTTCCACTATGGTTGTCAGCTCCACTCCCATCAGGAGCCCTGGTAGCACAGTGGTTAGAATGCACTATTTCAGGCTGACTCTACTCACAGTCTAGATTTTAATCCTGAAGGGCTCAAGGTTGACTCAGCCTTCCATCCTTCTGAGGTCAGTGAAGTAAATTCCTAGATTGTTGGGGGCAATATGCTGACACTGTAAACTTCCCAGAGAGTGTTGTAAAGCACTATGAGGCAGTATATAAACCTAAATGCCATTGCCATTGCGATCCTTTATTATCCATTGTGTTTCTGGATATCACCAATATAATTTTCTTTTTCTAAGCAGGTGGGCATAATTTCCAAATTGCAGCAGTCTATTTATGTTTTATTTATTTTTTAAAGAAAGCTTGTATGGGGCTATTTATGGCTGAAATTAATTCTTCAAAGTAAACATATTGCTAGAGGCTGAATCTTTTGCTTTGCATCGTTCCAGATTTATCTGCTCCATTTTTTTAAATTAAAACAGTTTTTAAAAGGAGTGTTTGGGAAAAGCAAGAGTAAAGTACAGTAAACACCTATAGGCATATTGGTATTTCTAAATGTTGTACTAGGAACACAAGCACTGAAATATCACAACAGTATTTCAAAGACGACAGAGACCAATTCAACATCACTACTGTTTAAAAGTTTTGGGTCTTTTTATGGGGTGGGATAACATGAAAGATATTCAATATTTATTTCCTTCTTTAAACAATGCCTATTTCAGAAAAAAGGAGAGAACAGCAACTCAAACACTGAAACTAGAGATTCTAAAATCTTAATATGTGGATTTTCTAGTTTTTCTTTTTCCTCCAAGATGTTTATTTTTTTGCTATCATGTCTATGAAACTTAATGTAGGAACCATCTTGTTTATTGAATCACAGGACATTATGGAGGGATTTCTGGGTGATGAATAGAGTGTAAATGAGTAGAACAAACAGTAAATGTGTTCTAGACAAGGAAGAATGAACATAGTTAGGGCTGGGAGCTTTCCCTCAGCTTTTAAATAGATGCTTGTTTATTTTTTTAACTTACAGCTGCTGTGTAAAGCAACAGATCAGGTGAACAATATTTCTCTGCATAGTAAAAATGCATGCCTAACCAATTATATTTGAAAGTAACTAGATCAGAGTATAAGCCTTCCTTATGTAACTTAACAATGGGATGTTTAAGGAAGTCTTACTGAAGATAAGAGCCTTGCTTACCTTAATATAGAGTCATATACTTGAAGAATATGCTTGAAATATAACCAAGGAAAGATAAATAACGTGTGGTATCATATTATTGATATGAAGTTCCATGAACCATCTTGAAATTACTGGCTTTAGAGAAGGTTTCTCATTTCCCCTGCTGAAAAATTCACCCAGCCTCTAATTAAGGCATGTTTGAATCTCACCAGGCTCAAGGTTGACTCATCCTTCCATCCTTCCAAAGTAGGTAAATTGAGGACCCAGATTGTTGGGGGCAATAAGCTGACTTTCTAAAAATGCCGCTAATAAGCAGGCATATA
>JANHFR010002983.1:65705-77238 GCA_032468015.1 Mimophis mahfalensis | reverse complement strand
TGTGATTTGTTACGTGTTGAGAGGGGCGGTTGGATTAGAGTTCTTCCTAGGGGAAACAAAACTTTTGAATCAGTTTCAGAATTGCTTCATTCTACCAACATGGAATTTGCTAATAAACAGTAACTTGGATGAATCCTGTGTCTGAGTCCTGCTGGATATGGCAAAACTCTTTTGGAGCCCGACAACTTCATTTTTTAAAAGTTCTGCAGAAAGAATTAAAAAACGGAAAAGGGTACATTTAATAAATTTTCATTTTTTGAATAAATCATTAAAAATCTTTTGAAAGCTTGTTTTCTCTCACAATGCAGAAATTGCATAAGAAATGTTACTAACTTTTTATTTTGGCCATAGTAAACACAATGGTACAGGGCTGCTTTTATCTCATTATTAACAACATGTACATACAGGGATATTCAGCATTCTGTAATGGAGCCCACAATCCAGGGTAGGCTTATATGAGCCATAAGCAAAATGTCCGTGTGCTGGGTTACTTTTGCTTGCCATAGAAGATATTATGAATCATTTGTAGGCTGAATGGAAGAAAACAAACACACTGAAAAACCTCATAGGGCTGATGGGTTTTTAATATTGTGGTTTTATGTCCTGTATACAGTACAATGTATTCAAGACAGAGGAACTGTCTGAAACCTTCAAACCATACACTGGGATGATGTGGCTTCTAAAGCTGGCACATGCACAAATACACATTTATGTTTTAGGGAATAAAGCTTCTAATTTAGACCTATAGCCACTGTTAAATAATATGATGTAACGAAATAATATTATTAATCTATGTCAAACCTACAGGCTAGTTTGCTCACAAGATAAATAAAACAGGACTTTACAATTTGTTTAGGACGTAAACTTTTTTTTTTCCTAATCCAGCACTGTATATAAAATAGCATTCACATATATTTAATATGTGGATTATAGTAACATTATTTCTTACCTTATACTACAATGTGTTAAGTTACTACAATGTTCATATAATTCCTGACAAATGAAACAGTTCAGATTTAACTTTCTGCCAAATACCGAGGGCAATTTTATCATTCTTCTAACCTCCTTCAGTGTTGTAAAATGTTCTCCAAGCTTAGAAAAGAAAGTTGCAGAAAACTACTACAGAGGGAATGTAGCATACTCAACCAATTACCTTTAGAAAATGGTTGCCCTCTATATCAGTATAAAGTAACAGAAAACCATCCTCACCTTTGGTGAGGATAGTGGGTGTACATGAAGTGAGATGCTGCACTCTCTCAGACTGAAAAATAGGAACATAAAATCAAAACCATTTTTCTTCAAACAGAAAATAATTTAGCCCAGTTCTAGGACAAATTGAACATCATTGCATCAGGATAATGTAAATAAAACTGTAAACAGTTCCCTATCATTTAGTAGACCCCAAACATTATTTTACCCATAAAATGCTCAACTACTTGAAATCCTGGCTTCCTTCCATTCTCTACTTGCCTTATTTTAAAAACCATCCTTTCACATTCCTATTCTGTTGCTGGGTTTATTATTTCACTGCTTTTGGAGTAAAAGAGAGTGAGAAAATAAAATATCATCTATCCCAGATTACCTTTTCCCAGACAGAAAAAAATAAGTGAGTGGTGAGGAAAGAATCTGTCTCAAATTAAAGAAATAACTCTTTTGAGAGGAAGGATCTCCAGATTATAGAATTTAAAATTTCTGATTCTGAAAGTCAACTGTAATTAAATTCTACTGTGATACAAATCAGTTTTACATAGATGTTTTCAGTTAGAGCAGAAATATGTCATATAAAATATTTTTGAGTTTGCACAAAAGTTCAAACATGTATATAAGTACATTCATTTGACATTTATTTCAATGCCTGTTAATGAGTTACTGGCCAAGGAAGTTGCCAGCACTATAATGCATTAAAGGTCTGGCACTAACGAAACAGTGCCAGCTAACAAAGCAGGTTATTTCCTTTTGGAATAAGAAGTATCATAAGACCACACAAAAGGAGAAAGAAATACTAAGTCAACAACGTAAGAAGTCTGAAATAAATAAATAGATAAAAAAGAAAAAAAAAGGAAAGAAAGAAAAGAAAGGAAAAAGAAAGAAATTAAAACTACTTATACCAATATTAAGTTACATTCATTATCCTTCATATTTTTTTATCTTGCATGCCAAGTATCTGTACATTCATTACATCTATACATTGTCCTTTTAAATTTATTTAAACTTCTGCCTGATGTTGCTCCTCTCTATACAAATAAACCTCCTCATATAATTCTTCTGTACTGGCCATTCATTTTTTTTTTTAATACAGCATAGAATTATTCGTGACCATATCTCTTATTTTACCACATAGGCTTCTTAATCATTCACATTTCACTCAATGTCATTTCAGCCAATGTATTTATTTATGATTTGATTTATTTGGTTGTCTATCTTACAAAGTGATTCTGGGTGGCTAACACAGTTTAAAACATCAATAACAAGTCGCTAAAATAATTAAAAAAACATATAATAAAATCAGAAAAGCAGAAAATGACAGCTGAGAAGGAACCCAACGAGAATAACTTTGTGAAGTCAAGTAACCTTCTGGCCCCCATGCATGTAAAATCTGCCAGGTCTTAGGGCTAGCAGGACTGGGGTAACATAATATCAACTAGTATGTGTTTTAAAGGGCAGGCAATGCATTTTCCAACCCTCACTTCCAAATCATGAAGTGGTTAAGACCACACACTTAATCACAATCATTTTCATTTCTTTAAAGTATAAATTCTTGCAAGCTACCTGCTAACACTCTGCCACAAGTGATATATTGTATTCATCCTTTCCTCATCATACTGTACATGCTGAATCTGTATATAAGTTCAGATTTCTCCAAATTGCCTCTCTATAGAAATTGAATAAGAGTGGTGTTGCGCATTATTTCATATCTGTCTCAGCCATGAACCAGTCTGTCTCTCCAAAGTTATTCTGACAGCAACTTCCTGATTGTTGTACAGGTATTTTATTAACTTAATCAAGTGTACTGGAATAACTTTTTCCTGTTTAATGTACTAAAAAGCTTTGCAATAGTCAATGAAGCATAAATATACATAAATTCACAGTTTGCTCCATGATCTGTCACTTGGTGCTTGCAATGTTGTCCCAAGGGCTTACCCCCTGTGAATTCAGCCTGTACTGCAGGCAGCTCTTTTTCCATCATTGGGCCAAATCATTGTTACAGGTTTTTTAACAAACATCTGATACTGTGTGATATCAGGGAGTTGAACAGTTGTGCTAACAATTACATAGATCACCCATCTAGGCTGAACAGCAATGTTTCCAACCATTCATATTGTTTTTTATCTAGTTCTGGAATTTCTATCTTGGTGCTGACTTAGCCAAGGCCTATAGAGTGCCATTTGTCCTAGGGCAGGGGTCGTCAAACTGCGGCTTGCGAGCCACATGAGGCTCTTTGGGGCCTCAGCTGTGGCTCCCTGGCCCATCACTGGCTGGCCCTGCCCCTCAGCCTTCCTGGCCTCACCTGTGTTTCTCTTTTGCCATGCACGCTCTGTCTCTACGTCGCTTCTCTCTCTCGGAAAACTGAGGCTGAGCCAAGCCGGCAAGCTCTGTTCGTGGCTCTTCGTTACTCTTTTCTTTCTTCTTTTAGGAACTCCAGGCTTTCTGAGGAATGAGCAGGAGCTGCCACAGAGGCTTCCCTCCTCCCTCCCTCTTCTTGTGACCCAGCCGCTCTGTTTTGAGGAACTTCTCCCCACATACGCACACACTCCCAGCCCCACCAAAGCTGGCCAGGGGGGGCATGAGAGGGGGAAAAGGAGGGAAGCCTCAGTGGTAGGTCCTGCTCTTTCCTCCACCAGCCCGGAGCTCCAAAATGAAAGAAAAAGGAGTAGTGAAGAGCAGAGCTTACCGGCTTGGCCCAGCCTCCCCTTTCTGAGAGAGAGAGAGACATAGAGACAGTGTGTGCATGAGAGAGAAACACACACAGACAGGGAGAGACACACATACACATGGGGGAGAGAGAGGGGAAGATAGGGAGAGGGGGAGAGATGCAGAGAGGAGGGAAAGTGGGATAGAGACCGAGAGAGAGATGGAGGAGAGAAAGGGAGACATAGAGAGGATTGAACTGGCCAGGCCCAGTTAGGGGTGACTGGGTGGGCATGTCGTCAAGTTGGCCATGCCCACCCAGGTTTTTTGGCCCCCAGGGTTTTGTTTTCTGTGGGAAATGGGCCCAAGTGGCTCTTTGAGTGAAAAAGTTTTCCGACTCTTGTCCTAGGGCTTTTATTTTTATAAGGTTTTCCTGTGCTATGCATCAGACCAGCACTGAGGCTAACACTAGTTTTACTAGGAGCCTAGAAATCTTTTTATTGGGAATAGTTATAGTAACTAAACTTCAAGTCTGATTGTGCAATATACACAATATTTTTCAGAGTATAATATGCACCAGACTATAAGACACAACTTGGTTTAGAGGTGAAAATAAGGAAAAAGGAGTTTTCCTCCATGTGTCCTTTTTTGTCCTCCCGGGCATTCAGAAGCACTCTGATAACCAGACTTAGCCAGGATGCCGGCAGGACGGTGAGCGGTGGTGGGGGAGCATGTGGCAAGGGGATCGTGTGGAGTGGCGGCGTGCAGCAAGGAGGAGGAACGGTGGCGTATGGCAAGGGGGCGGTGCAGAACAGTGGCGCACAGCATGGCAAGGGGGCGGTGTGGAACTGCGGCACACAGCAAGGGGGTGGAGCAGAATGGTGGCGCGCGGCAAGGGGGTGGTGCAGAATGGCAGCACATGGCAAGGGGGCGGTGCAGAACAGCAGCGCGTGGCAAGTGGGTAGTGCAGAACAGCAGCGTATGGCAGGGGGGCAGGGCAGCAGGGGGGCAGGGCATGGCAGGGCACAGAGCGGCAGCGGGATGGCATTTTATAAAAATCAGGATTTTTATAAAACGCCACGGGACGTGGGACAAAGTGGTAAAAAGCGAGATATCTGGTCACCTTATCTGTGGGCCAAAAGAACACCCATTTTTGGCCTCACAAAGCTGCAGTGCATCCCATTTTTGCCCTTCCAGGCATCCAGAGGCATTCTGCATGCCAAAAATGCACCTGTTTTTGGCTAACAAAGTTAGCGCATCCCATTTTTGCCCTCCCTGGTGTCCAGAAGCTCTCTGCCTATTTTTGGCCTGCAGAGTGCTTTTGGAGGCCAAAAATGGGCCTGTATTCACTGTATAAGATGCACAGACATTTCCACCCACTTTTGGGGCGGGGGGAGTGCATCTTATACTCTGAAAAATACGGTATCTTTAGGCTAATGTTAATTATGGCAGCATATATCCAGCCTGCTTATACGTACTTTCTGCTTGCTTTGGGTTTAAACTATCCTTTTGTCCTAATTGTGTTGTCCCCAGAATGGGCCTTAGTCTGGTGCTGAAGCAAATAAATCCACCAGACATGAGGAATGGCTTTTAGCTTCTTTTACTGGAGTAATCCAGCAAAAGTGTCCCAGCCTCAAAGGAGCCAAGACCAAGAACAGTGTTTCCCATTTACTTTTATAAACTTCAAAGCAAGAAAACAAGGAAATAACATGCTTACAAAATCTCATTTGTTAAACACACATTCTTCACCTTATATGGAACATCAAGTGGACAGATCACCTGAGGCAATCCTACTTGGCCAAGTACACAATTACACCATCCTCTAAACTTTTATTTATTCATCAATCCCCTTCTACTCTACAAGGCACATATCTTATCTCTTTTTGCTCACATTCACATCTCAGTATCATCATTTCCTGAGATATTTCCACTCTCACCAGGATGCCCACCCTGACTAATTCTAGAGCTAATCCACCAAATGCTTTTCTAATGGTTTATCTTTACCCAGATTATTTTACTAACTTTTATATAGTCAGAGTCTTAAACGTAAGACTCTCATAAGGGCCCTCCTTAAGAAGCCTGCATTGGACCTGGCTGTGTTAGACAACTTCCGTCCTGTCTCCAACCTTCACTTTGCTGTGAAGGTTGTTGAGAGTGTGGTTGCTCGTCAGCTTCCTTGGTTCCTGGATGCAGCTGATTATCTGGACCCATACCAGTCGGGCTTCAGGCCTGGTCACAGCACCGAGACGGCATTAGTCACGCTGGTGAATGATCTCTGGCAGGCCAGGGACAGAGGATATTCCTCTGCCCTGGTGCTTTTAGACCTCTCAGTGGCTTTTGATACCATCAACCATGGTATCATGTTGCAGAGGCTTAGGGGGTTGGGAGTGGGAGGCACTGTTTTATAGTGGTTCTCCTCCTTTCTCTCTGGCTGTTTGCAGTGGGTGTTGGCAGGGGGGCAGAGATCGGCCCTGAGACTCCTCACTTGTAGGGTGCCTCAGGGGTCAGTTCTCTTGCTCCTTCTGTTCAAGATCTACATGAAGCCGCTGGGTGAGATCATTCATGGCTTTGGGGTGGGGTATCATCAGTATGCTGATGATACCCAACTTTTTATATCCATCCCTGGCCACCCCAGTGATGCCCTCGAGGTGATGTCCCGGTGCCTGGAGGCAGTTCGGGTCTGGATGGGGAGAAACAGGTTTCAACTGAATTCCGCCAAGTCAGAGTGGTTGTTCATATCGGCATCTCGGAGTGACCAGTTAGTGTCATCTTTATCTATAGGGGGTGAGGTGTTACCCCCTGTAGACAGGGCACGCAACTTGGGGGTCCTCCTGGATGTGGGCCTCACGTTGGAAGACCATGTGGGGGCTGTTGCCAGGGGGGGCCTTTGCCCAGGTTCGCCTGGTGCACCAGTTGTGCCAGTTGCGCCCCTATCTGGACTGAGATGCCCTATGCACAGTTACTCATGCACTGGTGACCTCCTGGCTTGACTACTGCAATGCACTCTACATGCGGCTGTCTGTGGAAACCACTCGGAGGCTTCAACTGGTGCAGAATGCAGCCACACGAGTTGTGATGGGAGCTTCCCGATACTGCCATGTAACACCTCTGCTCCACGACCTGCATTGGCTTCCAGTTGTCCTCCGGGTGAGATTCAAGGTGCTGGTGATGACCTATAAAGCCCTGAATGGCTTGGGACCAGAATATCTAAGGGGACACCTGCTGCCAGCATCATCTTCCCACTGTCCAGTTCGCTCCCATAGGGAGGGTCTCCTCCAGGTCCCACCAGTTATAGAGTGCCGGTGGGCGGCTCCTAGGGGGAGAGCATTATCAGTCGGGGCGCCCACCTTGTGGAACCAACTTCCAGTAGAGTTGTGGATGGTCCCAGACCTCCGTACTTTCCATAAGGAACTGAAAACATACCTATTTACATTGGCCAGCCTGGACTGAGGTGTGTGTGTGTGTGTGTTGTTTTAAGCTTGTTGTTGTTAGGGCTGGATTGGTTTAATAACTTTTTAACTTTTGTATTGGTTGTGTTTTAAGTCCCTCCGGGAGAAGGGCGGTATATAACTTCTAATAAAATAAATAAATAAATAAACCATGCTCAGTTTAATCGAATTCCTGTATTGGTATTGTGGCTCACAATATATCCAATACATCCATTATTCCTTTTCTATATATTCACTTATAAATTCCTGAGTGTAATCTTTCCATTTATTTTTGATTGCTTCTAATCATTCAGTTCATTCCCATCTCTGTCCTTTATTGCTCCCTTGTCTGCAGTGAGAGAGATCTTAGCTTCTTTTATCAGGGAATCATTGCCATATAAAAAGTGCATGCATATTCAGATTTCAGCCAAAATACTCCTAAGCATTCATTATACATTTATTCATAATTATATTAAAGATAGCACATTTCTGTTTTATGTCTTGATTATACTGAACTATTAACGATTTCATTTCGCCTCAGACATGCTTTTGTTAATCACATACTACTCTGCTCTTAATGTATTCAGCCACCAACCTTCATTTGTTCAGTGAATATGACCAGCTTCCTCCACATCCCAATATTTTTGCATTTCTTCTTCTTTGTAGTTCTACTCCTTCTTCTGAAGGCTCCTTGTTTAGCCCTTTCCAGTCACTTTGAAATATTATTCTAGAAAAATGGTTCTCTGTTGTCTTTGCTTCTTTTAATCTTAACTGTTTCCTGCTTTCTTTGATTGCATTATTTGCAACAATCTTCAAAATAATTATTTTCTATTTGTATTCATTTTACTTCTTTTATTTTGTTTCATGTTGTTTTGTTCTTGATACCAGCAAGAAATTATTCATGCCACATTCACAACTTTCATTGTTATTGTTCTATTCCCCCCCGCCCCACAGAGTACAAACAGACAAATGAGCAGGCACGACTAGCAAGGGTTAATTCCTCAGGCTTAGTAATTACCTCCTGATAAAGCCTTGGCAGTGAAATACAAATGGCCAGCCAAGCAGGCTCATAAATCTCAAGCGTCCGCAGAAACAAGATAACTGCTAGGCAATTACTCACAAGATTAGTCCATGTAAACAGTCCATAAAACAGAAGTGCAGGAGAATTGTCAAGAATACAGTCCAGGGTTTCAAACAGGTAATAAATCCGACAAGGTTCCAAAGACATGACTAGGAGTTAATTAACTTTTTGTTCGTCACGAAGTCCAGAGAGCAGCCACACCCATTTTTATACCTTGTGGGGTGTGGCTCAGTGACTCAGCTAATCTCTGGCCCTCCTACTCTTCCTACCCTGTTGTGCATGCTTGTCTATGTGCCGCTCTCAAGGATCTAGCCATGATTCGTCTTCACTGCTCTCCATCTGCTGCAGCTGCTATGAATCACTTCCTGCCTTGCTAATCACAGGCAATTTGTCTCGGCCTTTGGATGGAAATAGAAGTCTTTCCAGAGAGGAGGGCCCCTGGAGAGGGAGGTCTTGCCAGTTCCTCCCCATCATCCTCAGAGTCCTCTTCCTCAGGTAGGACAGGCTCGGGGGTCGGGACCACAACAGTTATTATATCCATCATTAATCTCTCATTTTTGTCAACATAAAACATACTATTAAATTTACATTCCTTTTTTGCCAGATCTGCATTCTGTGTATATGTGTGTACACATACACACATACTTAAAGCACATACAGTATTTGTAATGCAACTTTTTTTTTAGCAAATATTCTCATACTCTGATTCTCATTCATTCTTGAGGTTACAAATGGTCCAACATTCTTAAATATTTTTTGTCTTGCTCCTATTCATTGAATCTCCAAGTATTATTGGATCACATTCATTCAGAATGTTTGTATAACTTTTTCTCATAATTCATCTGTGATTCCTCCATTATCAGTGAAGCATAACATGAAACTCTCACAACCTATGGTTTCTAACTTTTATAGCTTCCCAACAACTATAAATGGTTCTTTTTCTGATATACATTTTAGCACTTTCTTTCATTATTCAATTAACACCTATATTTCCTTCCATGTGTTTATCCATGGCAGATGAAACCATAGTATTCAATACACAGGATGCATTAAAAGGCAATTACTATGATTGTATACTTAGAAACTGTAAAATTATAATTATATGAATCTGGATTAGGTAATGAAAAGCTGTTTTGATTTTTTGAACGATAAGCCATTGTCACATACAGTATTTTATGGGTAAAATCTCTAATTCTTCTATTTTGCTAAAGCTTAGCTTAAACTGAAATACATTTCCATCCCAGAAAACCTGGATATAACAATATCTTTTCTTTCTTCTAACAAGAATTTGGCAGGCATTCTTTGGAATTTAATAAAAACAAACAGTAGCTTTAATCTCATATTAATAAAGAATAAGCTAACATAATGCAAAGCTCTCCAAGCACAATACCCTTCAATACATTCACTTATTTAAATTAATTTTAAATCATTTTCAATGGATTGTATTTATGTACATCACTTGTAATCATATTCACATATTTTTTAATTTTATCATAAAGATCAAAGGACCATTTCTTTTTTCATATTTCACCATGTTCTAAAGCATAAATCTAAGAACATGATATATCCTTGGATGAATGAATAGTATGCATAAATCTAAGAACAGGAGATATTCTTGGATAAATGAGTACTTTTCTCTTGGGGAATAACTCAACATGAATGTTTAAGAATAGTTGAGAAATATGCACCTTCTATATACTATTTGAATGTCTTCAAGAAGTTCAGACCTTGGATTTATAACCAATTCCCTATGTGTGTTTATTCAGAAATAAATATCATGGCACAAAAAGAAGTTTATTCTATAGAATATGTGGTCAGAATTGCAGGCCAAGCTGCTTTATAATCCTTTTGTGAGCATTTCTGATTCACTCAAAACAGTCAGTGACATTCAGAATTCATTGCCAGTTTGCAGTAGTCCAAATACTTACCCGAGAGAACTACCGAACCGAATTATTCTCTGTAATGGCATGTATGGAAGATTTAGATTTAGATTTATTTGGATTTATATACCGCCCTTCTCCCGAGGGACTCAGATGTTAGGGAGCAAAGAAAATAAGTGCTTCTTAGGAAACAGTCAGACAAGAGGAGGGGTAGTAGAACTCATGGTCACACAGTTTTTAGTCTGGTGCCAAATTGGCTTTGTCTACTAGCTTTTATTAATCTCCATGAATTTCCCGTTTTTAATAATATGATTTAATAGTCATCTCTACTTCTACTGATAATTAATGTTATTTATATGATGAATGTATGCTATTGTTTTCTGACAATTATTTAAATCTGATTACTGTAATTTTAGTTTTGAAATTTTCTCTTTGTAATATGCCATAATTATATCAATAAATGTAATCTACTTGTCTCATTCTTTCGAATTTTTCATATTGTATAATATTGATTGAAATTCCTTTGAAATGGATTCATCAGAGTACCACTTTCAGCTTTGAGGTAATATTTCATCTAATAGTGTAAATTATCTTGTTTCTAGACTGAGCAACAATTGATTACTTTCATGAAAAATGTTGGCTAATACATTGACTTTTCCCTTTTTCTGGAATTACATATTTCAGACCATAAAAACTAAACAGCAAAATGTAGGCTACTGACTGAGCCATTGTTTCCTAGATAATGTCAATTACTGTTGGCTACATTCCTTAGTATTCATCAATCTTTTTATTTTGAAATTATCTTCTGTGAAAGAGCACAGCTGGCACTTTTGTTCAGCTTGCATTCCATGTGGAAATGCATGGCACACTCTATGCAACTATGCAACTATTTTCTATTCATTTTTTTACTGCTATAAATAGTTCTGTAGAACTGTGTTAAATGTCTTTAATAGGACCCAGAAAGCAATGGGCATTCAACAGTGAGTAGGCAGGAATTGGGCAACTATATATTTTTGCCAGTTGGTTTTCCTAGACTACTAACTACCAGTTAATCTATCCGTGTGTGAATATTTGGCTATGTTTTGTATTCAAATAGAGGATCCATAATGGCAGACAAGATGTCACCAAGGCTTCCACTGTAGTATTCCAAACTAGGTGAATAATTATGTGTATCTGTGTTTCTCCCAAATCATCAAGTTCTGGGGTGGGCTGCTACCAGTTTGCCCCAGTTTGGGTGAGCTGGTGGTTAATTTTATGGCCAGATCAGCAAACCAGTAAATCTCACCCCTGGCGGG
>JANHFR010002983.1:0-10532 GCA_032468015.1 Mimophis mahfalensis | reverse complement strand
CTTAATATTTCAAAATTTTGAAATAAGATGGAAGAAACCCCATTCCATATAAACATTATTGTTTCATGCCAGCACAGGTGTGGACATGATTTAATGGCCAATAAGAACAGAAGGGGGAATGAAAAGTTATTGAACCATGGAAGCCACATAAAGGAGAAAGTCTGGTGCAGAAGAGATTTACTTCTTAAATATCACATTTTGAAGCCCAGTTTAGCAATTTAGCTATATGATTCTAAGGATGACAGAAATTATTTTTCTGGTGTATTTATGTCTTCTTCACACATATTGTGCCTTCTGATTAGAGATAGAAAAAGAAGAAATGGCAAACAAAAGCATATTTCCTATCAGGAATAATTAGAAAAAAACCCTGAAACTAACACTAGTGCTTTATACAAATCTATCTTGCAACTATACCTCAAATATATACCGCAGAAGAGCAACAGCAAATTTATTAGTGGTACATACCTAAGTTTAGGTTTATGGTAGAACTTGAAATGATGACAAACATTTCAATCAACATAATCAAGGAATTAATACAACTCCACTGTGAGGATAAGTTGCAATATTTAGCACTCTAAATGCTAAATAGGGATCCTTTGGGGAAAAAAGTAATTAAAGAAAAACAAGAAATATAAAATAAATTTTACATAGGCATCTTCAGAGAGTAGGTGCAACACAGTATCACAAAAGAATTTCTGCCCCTTTTCTACTTGTTTCATAATGTTACACACAAGTATAAGGGGGCAGAGATCATGTTTTGACCTTATGATGTGGATTTCATCATTTTGATGAAAAGCTAGTTTTCTGCAGCTACAACTGTATTCAGTATGCTGAAAATGAGTTTTTTTCTCTTGGTTTTCAAAATATTAAAATTTATCATGAAATAGGATTGTGGAAGACTCAGGACAGATAAAAATAATTGGATTTTTTTTACAATGCATAGTTAAGCTAAAGAATTTATAGCCACAACATATTGATAATTACCACCTGATATGATTTAAAAGGGAATTAGACATATACATGAACCATGAAACTCAATAGCTACTAATGATTATGTATCTTTATTACTCCAGTAACACAGGCAGTAAGTTTCTTGATAACAATTGCTAAGGAAAATAAATTTAATGGTTCTGTCATTTACTCTGCTTGTGGACCTCTCCAAGGTAACCAATTAATCACTGTAGGAACAAAATGTTGGACAAAAAGTTCACCTGATTCAACACAGATCTTATATAGTTTTTGTTAAAGCAACTTTGACTCAGTTGCCCTTCCATCAGTGATAGAAGATTCTTTAGAGGCTTGGATCTCTGAGAATCCATTGCATTAGTAAATAAAACATGAGTTTAACAAACTAAAACTTTATTAAAGAAAACAAACAATATCTGACTACATTCTTATAGCATAGGGAAAAACATGTCTTAGCAGGAAAAAGGATTAAAATGGTACTTGAATAGAAAGTAACTTATGTGCAGAATCAGAAACTTACTACACTCAAAAGAATGTGACTTTAGCCAAAACAATGAACCTCGTGTTAATATCACCATAGTTACCAGATAAGCAATGAGGCCAGGTTAGACAGAATGCACTATAATCTGGCATGCTTACATTAAAGCAAGCTTGTCTGACAAATTCCATGACCGTTTTTCTATGTCTCTGTTCTTATACATGCCAGAATATATCCAAAATTGCAGAATTGTGCAAGAATACAAACAAAGAAAGTAATAGCTCCAAAGACACAGGTACACATATACGATATGCCTGGATGACTTTGGTTGAACTACAAACTAAGCAAATTTGGACCTAGTTAATGCTTACTCTTTGAGAAATCCAGACTGAACTAAATTGAAAAGTAAAAAAAAAATAAAATAAAAAAATCCAGAATACTGAACTAACATCGCCAAGAAAGCTAGAAGGCTTGATTCCTGCTTGGTTTGGGGACTTTACTTTTTATTGACTGAAGATGCATGGTTGATTTTCGGCTTTATATTGGATAAAGAATGATCCTACTTGTGTAGCCTCATCTCTTAGTCTCTTTGTATATTTAGTTGGGAGAACTGAAAAGGAGGGAGATTCATGTTGGCTCAAATGTGAGATTATCTCTCTCTACAATGTACTCTGATGTCAGTAATTCATCTCCTGATCACCACAGAGTTGAATTACTGCAATTTGCTTCACCTAGGATAATGCAATCTGGAGATATCTCAGAAACTTCATTGCCATTGTCAGCCATTCAGTCATGTCCTTGGCTACTCTCATTCAGATCTTGGTCATCCTAGGGTTATACTTTATAGTAACCAGCTAACGGTTACTAGATGTCCCCTTTCCCTTTTACTGATGATTGCTTCTAACATGAATGGCCTTTCAAGTAAGTCCACCTGCATAACATGGTCAGAGTACAATAGCTTTTGTTTGGTAATCTTGGCTTCAGGTGATATTTTTGGTGAGATTCAGTTGCGTATTTTTTTCTTTGTGATTTTTGCTGTCCATGGGATGCATAATAGCAGTCTTCAGCACCATAATTCAAATGTGTCCATCCTTCTCCTGTCTTTTTCACAATCTAAGTTTTGCAACCATAATTAGCAACTGGAAGAATTATTTTGTTGACTAACCTGTATTTGGTTGATAGACTGATAATATTTATTCTTCTAGGTATAATTTATGATGGACACTGCCACTCTTCAAACTGATCTCAGAGCAGAGGTCACCCCATTGATCAATTTTAGAGCTCAGGAAGATGAATTCCTTTATTATTTCAGTTGTCTCATTGTCAGTATGCACTCTGACCTCTGTGTTCTCTGCAGTCATTATCTTTGTTTTCTTATCAGAAGCTTCATTTAGAAGCTTGTAGAAAATGTGGCTAGACTGTTCATGGAACTACACCATTGAAATGTAATGCAAATGTCAAGGTCACCGCATTTGATCACAGCAGGCTTCAGGACCCAATGCTGGTCTGTGACAGGGCAGCACTTATACCAGGAAATGCCTTGCTAGATTAGAATATATGCATCTGGTCTGTCATTTAGTGAAATCTTCTGAGCATCCTCTTTCTTTAAGAACCATAGAATAGATTAAAGTACTATAGCTCCCATCCTTTGGAACATCCTTTCATCAAATGTACACCTACCCTAACCTGTTAATTTCCCTTAAACAGTTAAACTTGATATTACTGCAACAAGCCTTTATTGTAAGCAGACTGGACTGTGAGCATATATCCTTATTAGTTTAGGCACTTTTGTTTTTTAAATCCTTTAACTATCTTTTAAAAAACATTTATTTAGAAATTTCTATTATTTTGACATCTCTGGTTTTCTATGCTTCTGTGCATCACTCAGAGGACTTTTGGACTGGAACAGAATATAAATGCTGTAAAATAAAAATTAGGAATAAATACATCTGGGATATTAATAATGTAAGAAACTAGATCATGTAGAATAATGAATTCCCATGTTAGCAAATACTGTCATATTTCTTTTACAGGCTCCTTAGTTCAATATGTGAAAAGCAAGAAGAGAAAGAAAGGAGAAAGTATGCAACCCATTTCCTGCTGGGTTTCAAATCACACTTTCAAATCAATGTCTGAAGAGAGCTATATTCAATTAACATTTTTTTCTCCTCAAATCTTTTGAAAATGGTCTTGATCCTGTTCTTGGTCCAATCTGCTTGAGCTCAACTGGAGAAGCTTTTGTGACTTAACCAATGTTAAAAACAAAATTAGTAAGGATGAGAGAGCGGGATCTTGGTTTCAATTAGCCATGTTTCTTTCTTTTCAAAGACAGGTGAACCCTTTTCAGTTTTGGCAAGCTGGACAGACAAATCATTACCTTTTGAAAGGAAGTTACAAAGAGTTACTGGATGAATAGAGGAGCTATTAACAACAGATTTTTTAAAGGAACTCTTTTATTTCATAATACTGTATTTGTTAGTTATTAAATTGCATTCTTGCATGCAATTATATCTATAGAAGTTGCTCCCATCAGAAACTCTTGATATTTACAACTCTTTTTGTCCTTCTAGACTCTGATTAGGAACTTTAATAAACACGAATAACTAGTCTTTATAAAAAAAAAAGTCTGTTACATTTGAAAAGGCAGATTTTATTCCTTAAAACCAATAGCATATTTAGTCCAACACTTGTAAAGCAGTTGATCATATGACTTATCCTATAAAGTTAATTTATCTCCAAGAAATTGTGGAATTGATTGTTGAATATTAATTTCAGCTTAATGATTTTTCAGAATCACACAAGATTATGTTATTAGTTGCTCTGATCATGTCAGTAGAAAAAAATGATACAATTCATATCCATATATTTATACATGTATCATATAAATATATGCATACAGTACAAGTACATACAGTACATACATATATGCATACAGTAAAAGCCATGGTAGCAATTCACTTATCCACCAGTCTCATGGTAGTGTAATTTTTAAAACAAATTGATGGAAAAAGGCATAACAAATGTATTTAATTACAGTAATAACACCTATTTTAATTAAATATTTAAGTTAAATAATATGTAGTTTCTAAGCCATAACTTCTTTGTTATTTGGCCCTATCCAACTGTGGAGCATAACCTCATCATCTCTGAAATTTGTATATTTTGCTATTGGGTATCCTCAATTTGCATTATGGTCAGCAGTATGTCTTTGGTATAAGAAATCTATGTCTCTCCATATCGGGTACCAAGGAGAGACAAGATATGGAGAGACTTAGATTTTAAATTTTCCATAGAGAAAATTGTGCAAAGAGAGATGGAGAGGAAGAGTGTAGAAAGATGAAGAAAAACATAAGCAGACAAAGGGATACATACAAGTAAAATCTATCAAACAAACTAAGTACCATAGAGGTATTTTCTTCTCTGTGAAAAGTACCTCTGTGGAGGTTATCTCAGTAAGGTTGGTTGTTTGTTTGGGTTTTTTTTATTTTTAGAAAGAAATGATGATGAGGCCAGACTGGTGGACTTAGGCTCAAATAATACATTTTAACTAGGTAAACCTACTCTTGAATCTAAGGAAGAGTTGAAGGATATATCCAACATTGCTTGATATACTTACAGTTGAAAGAAAGATTTAAGCTACATAAAAATAAAAAATATGGGTTTGAGTCTGTAAAAAACATTTCTCTCCTGAGGCTAGGACAAGAAGTAATGGACAAAAGTTTATCAAAGAGACATCCAAGCTAGAATTAAGGAGAAATTTCCTCTCAGTGAGAACAAATAATCTGTGGAACAGGTTGCCTCTGGAAGTTGTGGAAGTTTTTAGAAAGAGATTGGACATCTCATATTAAGATTAAAAATTTACATTGAACTGTAACTTAAAAGGAAAATGATGTACCAATGGTATAATTTTTAACACCTGACAAATTTTCAAAAATGTATGTTCAAATGTATGTTGGAAAAATAAATATAAAGAAGGAATTTTTTATCGATTGTGTTGGACTTGTGGCAGAGAAAAGAACTACTGGGATAAATTTGATACTAACACAGAAGATTCTCAAAATGAATATAAATATCAAACTGGAAATTTTCTTTTAGGTTTAATGGACAAAAAATGTGGGAAAAAATCTGGTCCTTTGCTGTTATATGTCTGGATAATTGTGAGAATGTTCTATAGAGAAAAATGGAAAGATACACTAATTCCCACAATGGAAGAATGACAGGAAAAATTTATGGAATTAGCAGAAATGGCCAAATTACCAGCTTTAATCAAAGAAAAGAATACATCCAACTTTGCTTCTACTTGGAATCCACCTGGATTTTGTGTTTACGATGGGAGAAAAAATGAAACTTTGGTTTTGGGATTTGCTGATCAGACAGATTTGTTGCTAGAGAAATGACTGGTATATATTAACTATGCAAAAGTTTTTTAAAATGAGGCTGTAATCTTAATATTTGTATCATACTGCATTGAAGTGAATGTCTTTCTTTCTTTTTCACCTTTATCCTATACTTCTCTTATCCTCTTATCCTCTTTTCCCCTTTTCCATTTTTGTACTATTTTCATTTATACCTTGATAAACTTAATAAAATGTTGAGAAAAACCAGACTGGGTAGAAATAAAAAAATTAAAGTGGGATATTTTGACCCAAGAACTGAAGTAGAAAATACTAAAGACTATGCAAATAGAAAGTGGCATTCATTGGCAATTTGGAAAAAGTCTGAATTACATTTCAATTTCATGCATAGCAGTATCTGACAATTGAATAACATTAAAAAGGTGAAACAATAAAAAGCACTATAGTTGAACGTATTTTTCTATTGTAGAAAAATAGAAAGTGTAGAAGGAATGTCTACTTATACTATAGCTAAAACATTTACTTATTTCTGTTGCTGTCAAATAATCATTTTGTTCATGAAGTGATTGACACTCTTAAATTAATGGAAAATAATGACCTAAGAGATCATACATTTATTATTGTAGACATCAGCCTTTAGCTGATAGAGATACATACCAAAACTGAAGAAATATGAGGCAATTGAACAGTTATCATTAAAAGAAAAGCCCGAGATTATTAAAAAAGATACCATTCTTACTCCTTGGAAAATGGAATTTCCATTGCATTAATGATAGTCACTTTTTCTTCTTGGTCTGCCATTATATGTTAGATGAAGTAAATTTCTGAAAGTGATTTTGTAGGAACATGACACCTACAGTTATCTCCAACTTTTTGTGTTCTGAATGATCTGTTTGTTTTAGGTTAATCAATATGCATAAGATGAAATTAGTCATTTGTCTTTGTCTTTGTTTGGTGCTCTTGGAAATGTTGGTAAATGTATAATTCCCTCCAACTAATCAGTATCCACTTTCTTGATTAGGTGGTGATCAGAATGGAATATTTCAAATTTTCAAATCTTGCCACAGTGGTTGAAAAGATGTCATAGTAAAGTATTTATTTATTTAGTTTTATTTACTGGAGTTTAGATACCATGCTACTTCATACCAACAGAACTCTATGCTTCTGAATGTACAAAAATATTCATTATGTAATATGCCATTCTTTGAATGTATATGGCCTACTGTTTCTTGTATCTCTTTGCCCAATTTACATTTTGAATTTTTTGATATTTATTCAATTCTGGCTTGATTGCATTGGAGCAAGTTGTTTATACTTCAGCAGCCAAAAATTAAGCCTTCAGTTTCCTTTTAAAAAATGTTCCGGTTGTAAGCCATTGGCAGATTTTACATTTATCTACTTTTCCCTTGATCTCTTGTAGAAACTCACCATGTAATGGTTTCTCTGACGACCCCTTAATGCTCTCTAAGCTTGCCTGTTTTCTTGCAGACATTTCATTACCCAAACTAGGTAACATTATCAGTGCTAGTAGGGAATAGGCTTTGCTCTCATTTTATATTCTCATGGCTTACCCTGACAGCAGTGGTAGAAGTAGTGTTGGTGATTGTTTAATTAGGTAGTTTACTATTAGCTTGTTTGGCAATTCTTTGATTGGGAGTATTGTTAGCTTCTTGATTGTTGATTTGGTGGTAATTTGGTGTTAACTTCTGCTCATCTGAAGATTGATTGCTGATGAGGACATGTGTAGGTCTTTTTGTTCCCTTTTTGGCTTGTTGATTGTATCTTTTGAATGATAGACCTATGAACTTTTTTTTTCTTTTCCATGTGGGATGAACATAATGGAATGCAACTTCTGTCCCACAGTTCACTTAGCCCTTACTCATTTTTATTTCCAGTGGATTTTTCCCCAGGCTTGGACTGAATGGATAATATCACACCCTTATCTTTCTTGATATAGCCTAGTATTCTTTTTGTGAAAACAGTCAGCCAAATGCTATTAGTAGTTACATGCTGATGACAATGGTGCTAGCAAATTTGTCCTTAGTGAAGTGAGAAAATAAGCTTCATTCATTCATGTCAGCAGAAAATCTGCTGGCTTGAGTGTTGTACAGCTTGAAAAGTCCCAGAGACAGCCTGGGCCAATCAGATGGGAGAACAGGGATTCAAATCTCCCTCCAACTCTGATATCAGCAGCCAACTGACATCAGAGGGTATTTAAGGGACAGCTTAGAGCCTGTTCCCTCAGCTCTTGTAAGACCCGGTGCTGTGAAGGACTGGATGTACATAGGTAGACTAGTTAGGGCCTAGGAGTCCACTCTCACAGGAGATTGTGTGTGTGTGAGATATTCACAGAGGCTAAATGACAAACCTGACAAGAAGATTCTTAGTACTGTAAATAGTTATTTATTTTTGTACAATATTCTATTTGTTGTACGAAGAACTCAGGCATTCATTTGCTGTGCTTGTGCTGGGAGAAATGATCCATCGACCTCAAAGAGAAGAACATATAGAACTTAAATTGCATTCTGTCAATTCATTCATTCATTCTTCTGAATTTCTGTTTATATAAGTACCAAATCTTACAAAGAGAGATCAGAAGAATTCTAAATATTTAGACCTAAAAAGATGGGGGTGGGGGCCGGATATAACAGTAGTCTCCAATGTCTAAAAGAAAATCACCCAGAAGAAAGTCAAAATGTGACAAACATTTGTCTGGAATGGTATAGGGTCTTTTGCCCAAAGCAGGGGATTGGACTAGAAGACTTCCAAGATCTTCCAACTTTATTATTTTGCATTCTGTTTTATAACATCCCAGAATGCAGTGCAATGACTTATATTACAGAAAAGAAGAACATGAATGAATAATAGAAAAAGCTTATTACCATTAAAAGAAAATAACAATGTACTAGTCATCCAAGGAGAGGAATGGCTGTAATTCACTTTTGATATTTTGAAGTTACACTGCCATCTTACAATTTAAATTCTTGCGATGAAGGTAGGCAAATCAAAAAGCTTAAATAATTTTGTCTACCAGATGACTCTGTGTCCATACCTTTGTGTGTTTTTCAAAAACAACAAGAAACCAAAATTATTAAGTTGTTTTGCATGAGTGTCAGAATCTGTCTTACTTTAATTACTTTACTTAGTAATATCCAAACTGACCATCATATGTTTTTTTTTTTTTGGTAGGATTTTGTAATTCAGCACTTTCAGAATATTTTTTCCCCCAGTAATTCGTTGAACTTGAATGAATGTCCCCAAAGTGCTTTTTCAAAAAGCAATTGGACTTTCTTTGTTTTTCCTTAAAGATGTTTCTCTTTTCATCTGAAAAGCTTCTTCAGTTCTGACTGAATAGTGGAGATTTGAAGGATTCCTTGCAGTCGTCTGATCATTAGCAGTCTTTCTGAGAGTTCTTAGAGGTTTATTTTTGGCTCATTTGAATAGTGCAGATGGGTGTGAAACCTTCTTGAAATTAAGAACAACTTTAAGGAAAAACAAAGTCCAGCTGCCTTTTGAAAAAGCACTTTTGGGACAACCATGACCTGAATGAGAATCTCCATAGAAACTTGAATGAATAATTTACAATTTCTAGATTTTTTAAAAGATAAACATCAATTGCTAAAATGTTTGACATAAAATGAGCAGTATAATTAGCTTATATTATCTTTCACAACATATTTTTAAAAGTTTTACAATGAAAATTATAAAAATGTTAATATTTTACTACTGTGCAACAGTAGAAATTGATTTTTTCTTCCAAGTTTGTCAAATCTTGCTAACAGAGTATATTTTAACTGTATAATTTTGGGTTAATAGTATGTAGAATGAAATTATTTCCTGTGACATACTAGATTGAATAATTCCAAAGAAAGAAAAATCAATCAAACTAAACAATGGAATTAAAGAACAATTACAAAACAGAATTGCTAAAATTTACCTGGCTGAATTAAACATATGAAGTTGTATTGGCTGTTTTTTAATATTAATATGAGCAATCTATTGCACAGGACAAAAGTAGCAGCTGAAGAAGGATCAGCAGAAGAAAAACTGTCAGGTTTTTTTTTAAAAAAGTCCCATGCATAGCAATTCATATTAATTTTGTCAAATGTTAAGAGAAAGGTATTTTTTTATTGCAACTGTGATGTTACCAACTGAAGAATGCACTGTGCTTGTGAAGGAGCCTGAGAAATGAGGCACTTTACTGTTTTTCTTAAAGAATATTCCTAAGTGTTTAAACATTTGGGAAATAAAATAAAAGAACAGCTAAATACAGATCCCAGCAAAAAAGGCCGTTTCCCAATTGCAGACAAATGCAATTTGAAACAGTGTTAAAAAACAAAAAAGAACCTGACATAGAAAAAATGAGATTAGTTTGAGAAGTGCTCACATCCTGCAAAAAGCAGAACCTGAGGGCATGATCCAGAAACAGGAAAAGCAACAGAGAAAGGAGAGAGGGACAGCATAAGTAGTTATGTATCAACACCACCCAAGGCATCACTGGTAGAGTCTTCTCTAGCCTGGATTTTGAAGGGAAATATTTATAAGAATTTAATGTAGACAAAGCATATTAACAAATTCTTTAAACCAGGCAAAGCAGCATGTTTATAGGGTAGTGCAAAGGTGAAGTTAATCATGGCTATGGTATAAAATGTTCATATCTCTCTCTCTCTCTCTCTCTCTCTCTCTCTCTCTCTCTCTCTCTCTCTCTCTCTCTCTCTCTCTATCTCTCTCTC
>JANHFR010002979.1:117642-131540 GCA_032468015.1 Mimophis mahfalensis | reverse complement strand
GAACCAGCGTTGGGATTTTTTGAATCCCACCACTGGTCGTACTAGATGGGAAGCAGCTTAAGTAGATGACTCAAGCAGATTACTCTACCTAGACCAGACCAGGAAATCAATTAGACAAGAAGCTAAAACTATATTTATTAATTTGACTGTAGCAGAAGAATATTGAAAATCAGATTTCCTCCTTTTAGTTCAATGAACTAGGGTATCATCTGCTTGAGCTGCCTTCCCATCTTTTTCCAAAGCAAATATTTTTGCTTATTTATTCATTTAAATGTATTGGCTGGCCAACTCCAATGACCTCTGGGTGGTGAATAAAATTAGGGAAAAAAATTAAATGATACAGGCAGCCCAAGCTAAAATAACTGATAGACAGCTAAAACAACAAAACAAAGGCCACTGAACAAATAACAAACATCAACTGCAGGCCTGGTCAGGTTTTCAAAAGTCAGGTTTTCAAAGCTTCAAAGCTTCAAAGCTTCAAACCTTAGGAGATAAGGTGCTATCCTTATCTCTAGGGGGATGCTATCCAGAGGGTGGGGGACATAATAGAGAAGGTGCAGTTCCAAGATCTCACAAGATGACAGTGCATAATGGAGCACACCTACTCTGCTAGACTGTACTGGGTCTATATAACATTTAAAAGTAAGTGGTTTCTCAGATATCTACATCCTATGCCGTACCATAACTGCATCAAGGTCATCTTCCTGACATTCTAAAGAAACTAGGTAACACTTTTCCAGAACCATTAAGTCCAGCAAAGTTTCTTGAGCAGTGTCTCTGCATGTGTGTGTGTGTGTGTGTGTGTGTGTGTGCACGCGCGCGCGCGCGTGCGCGCGCACATGTGTGGATACTTTCAAGGGAAACAAAAATAACAACTTTCTCAATAAGCATATCTTTCTCAAGATAAGCATATAAGAAACAGGGATATAATCGAAAACAGTAAGTTTGCAGACCCATATTCCATTTTTCCTTTCCTAATATTTTTTTTAAATATTATTATTCAGTACTCAGCTACTTACGATACTAATTTCATCACATGTTATCACATTGTCGGATTTACTTTTTTAATTACAGTACAGAAAGTCCTGGGTTTTTTTTATCAAGAACTAACCACATGGAAAGACAGATTTAATTCTTCCTTTTTCCTACATTGCAACAACCACTAAATGATATCCTCTTATTGCAATTAATTACAGAAAAATGTAAATGTTCCCAGTAGTGTCAATGGCAGCTTTTATGCGACCTAACCTCAAGGACGATATGGGGATCTGTGGTATTTAAGATGTGTTTGTAACCAGAAATGGAAGGTTTGTGTGTTCTTATTATAAAATCCTGATGAATTGGAGGACTTTCATGCCACAATAGTAATGATAACAATAACAGCTACAACAACCGATGTTACGTTATGTTTTGTTATGTTTTGCTATGTTTTGCTATGTTATGTTACATATTAGGTAGCTAAATTAGTGCAGAAAAATATATTTCAGATATATCTGAATCAACTTGTGCTAAATCAGGAAAACTCAGACTATGTCCTGGAGCCCCTTATGGTGAGCTAATCAAAGCTGCATATTAAAAAGGAAAAAAAAAAGACAGCATTATCCTATCAAAAGTAAATAAGTGTCCTGACTGCAACAGCCATTGATTTCCCATAATCTGGAACTTTGGACTTTTGCCAAGGTAGTCTTGTTTGGCTCTCCTGCTGTCTTTATCTGCCACCTACCTCTCTCCTTCTGTTCCCTTGGGGCAATTATTTTAGTTCTGTGACCTCAGCCAAATCAAATTCTTCTCTTTTGAATGGCCGATGATCTCATTTTCTGGCTTATGCCTGCTAGAACTGTGTGGCTTCTACATATATTCAAAAGCCATTTGCTCTCATCATTTATTCTGGCTGCAGTTCTTATTTGCAGTGGGCTAACATCACTGCCTATTGATGTTCCATGTTTGTGTTGAAGGTCAGATCTGCGGAGTCCAAGTTGGTCATATAGGACTGCTGTCTGCATGGTGAAATGTTGCTTCCTTTTGATTGTATCAGAAATAGTGTCCAAGCCAGGATTAATGAATGGCCATGCACATGTGCTGATCAAAGTGGTGTCCTTATAGACAGTTTGCCTTTGGGTGCCTTGTACATTTGTTCTTTGAATAGTTTTAGTTTCCTCCTGTCTAGACTAGATGACTGTTCCAGGAACTGAACAGAGAGTGGCTAACCACTGCAAATTATATATTATTGAAACCACACCAAAGTATCCACCCCCCAGTTTTCTAATCAAAAGTAATTATACACATATTTTTTTTCCACAAACTGAAAAATGACAGTGTGCTGACTGTCTTGGATGTTTTAGGTTTTCTATACTTGTTCCCTTCTTTTCACTGAGATTGCAATTGAAAAAAAGGCTTGCATTAATCCAAAGAGAGCACCTTTGATTTGGGAAGTTGATATGGGCACAGAGGGGAGCCAGAGACAAAAAGGGACAGAATCAAATTCAGCCTGTTAAAGCCCCTTCTTTAGATTAGGGATTTATTAGCTTTGTAAAGAAACCTGGATTTGCAATGAGTGATGGGAATTTGCATGAAAATGGATAAAGCCCCTTTTCTTTTCCAAGATATTGTTAGTATAACAGCATAAGGAATTAACAGTTTTTCTGCCACAAAATCATTTCATCTCTCTATCACTTCTATTTCCCTACCCCCATCCCCAGCTTTCAGTTTAATCTTGGTCATCCTTTAAAACAGTGTTTCTCAACCTTGGCCATTTGAATTCCATGCATCTTCAAATGGCCAAGGTTGAGAAACACTGCTTTAAAACAAGACGCTTAGGAATATTCGGAACAGAAGAATTAATCTGATGGTTTCTGATCCTTGAAAAAGAAGTATGATTATAAAGATAGAATTATCCTCTTTCAGAGCAGGTAAAAATTATCTTTTAGGGAATGACATACATTTTAACCTTTTAAATAACCAAACATTTTAAGTTCTAAAAAAACTCAACAGTATTAGACCCTAATCTTCACAAATTCACCACTAGTCTTTAGAAGATAGTCTCCACCTTTGGTACATTTTGAGAATTTTTTTTTCTGAGAATGTTTTAAAATTAATTATATAATAAAAACAAAGAAAAAGTATATAATTACACAATTATACAGAATTGTATAATTCAGTACATAATTCAGAATACAGTATGGAATTATACAAGAAGAAAAAGCTGAAAAGAAGAAACAAAAACATAACTGAAAAACAAACAGTTACATCTATATATATAAAATGGAGTGTGGGTGGCTGTCTGGCTGACTGACCAGCCAACCAACCGGCCGACTGGTGGACGGGCAGGTGTGGAACCATAGAGATACTAATCTACAGTTTACAGACATGTGCCAGACCTTCCCACTCAGAAGCTTCTCCAAGTCTAGGCTGGGATGATATGGAGGGGGTGTGGAGCCATGGAAATACTAAGGTACAGTTTATAGACATGTGCCAGAATCTCCTGTTCTTGTAGTAGATTCAGTTTGGGAATTTCTTTTCTGCATGTATTCTGTCTGCAAGATGTATAAAACATAGATTTGAATTTCAGCCTATTTGGTTGCTGGTAGTAGAAACTGTGAGGAAAGAGAGAAAACAATCTACCAGTTGGCTATAAGGATTTACATCCTACATGTTCTTGCATTTTCAGTACTAGAAGACAACCCTGCCTAAATCAGGATCTTTTTCTAAAGCTACTTTGTTGGTACTATCATATCAGAACCCTACTCCATCAAACATATATGCCATTTGATTTCCAGGTCTTCTGAAGCTGATTTCTCTCTGAGACCTTGGACCTGAAGAACTCTTTGTAAGATTCAGTGCCTAAAAGTGATAAAGCAGTAATATTAAACACCAGAATCTTACCATGGTTCCTCCCCAATATCTTATTCTATTAGAGACTTTTAAAAATAAATAAAACAATGAACAATAATATATGGCTCAAAATAACCAATAGCATAATCTTTGTGAA
The DNA here is from genome assembly GCA_032468015.1 of Mimophis mahfalensis. Taxonomy (NCBI): domain Eukaryota; kingdom Metazoa; phylum Chordata; class Lepidosauria; order Squamata; genus Mimophis; species Mimophis mahfalensis. Next base: position 127,552 of record JANHFR010002979.1, on the reverse strand, counting down.
TCAGAAATACTGTGGGCCACATAGATGCTTTGGATGACTGATAGCATAAAATTTTCTTCAAAAGAAAAAGTAAACTAAAATGATAGAAAGCATCCTGAGTGATTAGAGAATGGTGGGACTATCTTGCATTTTGGTAATGATTTTTTAATTTGTATTAGGAAGTATTCTGGATTCAGTTAGGAAAATATGTTTTGGAATACACATCAACATGTGTAATTCGTCAGAGTATCTATTTTTAGGCCTGCATGGCTTTATGAGAAGGCTCCACTGTCTGTTTGAAATATTTTGAAATGTATATGGGAGTTTTATGCATAACATTCACACTGGCATTTTCTAACCTGTCATCAGGTATAGTTTGGAAATTTGATATCTGGGTAAATTCTTGGGTGAAGCTTATGCCTACTGATCAACTCCTTCCCAAGAATCTGGGATAGGAAGATATTGTTGTTTAATAATATTAAAGGTATCCTTGCAGGATGTAAGGTATTCCAAGTTAAGCTGCCTTTTACAGTTGACCGATGGTGATTTTGTCAGTCAATGGTATTTAAGTGGCACTCTAGTTGTTTTGGGATTCCACCCAAGGCATTTATTACTACTGGTATTCTCTTTGCTTTCCCCCTCCCCACAGTCCTTCTTCTATTTTCAGGTCTACATTTTGTTAAGGGATGTGATGACTCAGTGATTAAAGATGCTGAGCTTGTCAACTAGAAAGCTTTTCACCAGTTCTTTTTCTTCTACTTTTATGTCTCCAGGTATTGCATTGTCCACTATCCAGTTTTTTTGTCTTTCTTATCAGTGATCGGTATATCTGAAGTGTTGTATGGCAGATGAGTTCAATTCTAAACTGCCAGAGCACTTTAATTTCTTTGTTTTCTCTTATTCTGTTTATTTTGTGGTCCTACCATTCTTGCTTGCAGGCAGATGGTATTTCTGGCAGATATTTTAATGCACTATTGTTATTTTACGATGGCGTTGTTTGTAATGAATCCATGTGATCTTCTTGCAGCAGCTATCAGTGTGATCCACTTTCTTCAGCTTCTTTACAGAAATGGTATTTGCTTCCTGCTGCTGTCTTCTCAGTTCTGGTTTTATAGGGAGAAGACATCTAAACACTTAGTATTGTGCAGCCAGAATTAGCCCCCTTGTCTCCTTCTTCAACTTTTCTGCTCTTAGACATTGCCAGATCTTGTTTCCTTTCTGGTCAGATGGAAGTGTCTTGTTTTCAACTAGATGCTATGAGACTGCATAATTTATAACACCAGTTAACAATTGAAAGTTGCTGGTAAGCTGGTAATTAGCCTGTAGTTGCATGGTGCTGCCGAGATTTTGGATCTTTCATTATCAGGTAGGTTTAGTCAGATGTTAGTCTACTTCAATTTTACCTCCTTGTAGTATATTGTTAAACTTCCTGGCAATGAGTAGGTGCAAACTAATCAGGCATTTCAACTAAAAACCACATCTTTCATCTTCACCTGGTATTGACCAATTCTTCATCTTCCTTGCCATTTTCCCCATTGTTTCTGCTCTTATTATATTTTTTTCCACTTCTCTACATCTTTTATCCAAAATGCATTCTTACTGTATTTTTTTTATTATTGTACCATAGCTGTGCCAGAAATGCATTGTGTCTTTGTCAGCTGTTGGCTGACAGAATTGCAGTCTCTCCCTTGATGGATTGGCTGTGGTTGTTATTTGCTGTTTTGTTCTTTTCCATGCCTTTTGCTCTCCCATGTCTTTAAGCAAAACAGTTTCATTGGACATGCATTAAGAATTGTTGAGATATCTGAAGCACACTAGGAGTCTGAGTCTTTTGTTAGAGCCTACACACACTGACTATGCTGAGTTATGTTGTTATGCAGATTCTGATTGGCCAAATGATGAGTAGTCATGTAAGAGTATTTCAGGTTATGTTTTTAAATGGTTGTCCTGTTTATTGGCAAGTGCATAAATAGGATTTTGTTTCTTGTTCATCTACTGAAGCTGGATATGCTTGTGTTTCAGATTCATGTAATTCTCTAACATGGTTTGATGCTTTAGTCACAGATATCTGGACACACCCAATCCGGCCGATTACCATGATGGAAGACAACAAATTGGTGGTTTATATTTCTGAAACACATTTCATAGGTTCAAGGTCCAGACACATTGACATTCATTATAAAAACATAAAGCAATCGGTAAAGCAAGGTTTTGTTACATTGCAATATGTGCCTAAACATGATCAGATTGCTGATGTGCTCAACAAACTATTTCCTGAAGCTCAGCACGAGTATCTACATAAGAAGATGTGCCTTATTTGATTTCTGCTCAACTGACAAATCAAGTAATCGATGTTATTTGAAATCCTCTCCACAATGGGGGTGGTGGTGGGGTGCAGAGCAATCTTGGACCTTTTGATTTATGCCCTGACAGATTCTACCTTGATTGCATGGTGATCTTTTTCCAACCAGTTCTTCCATTGTGGTGATGTACTATTTGGCAAAATCATCCCAGGTATTCAGTTATAACTGAAACTACATTATATTAGTTAGCTTGCTCCTTGCAGTGAGCTGTGCCTATATTTGATATGCTTCTTTCGGTACTTGTGCTAGCTTTTTTGTAACAAGTTTCAATAGAGGCAACCTTAATCTGCTGTTTTTTGTGCTGTTCTAGATGTTCAATAACTGTTCATTTCAGTTGCTTTTGTTTTACAGTTCGAAGACTTTATTCCTTCTGAAGAGAAGGTAGAAGAGAAGATATCTGGTTTGGGAGTGAAAATAACTCATCACAATTCTGGTTTCTTCTGCTACTGATGCTCCTGGTTTATTTAAGCTGTTTGATCTATTTCTGGCAAAGATTCAGTTTATCAGACCTGGGTAGGTCTTTGCAGGTCTTCCAATTGTACTTCTGTGACCACTTTATTTCATATTATAAATCAGTGCTCATCTGCTAGCATCTGTTCTGTCATTTCTGATTCTTGATGTTGCTCTTTTAGAATTGGTGCATTTTTTTCAGATATCCTCTTCTTGATTTGATTTATAATAGCAAATCATTATGTCTTTGTTTTCAGTATTTATGTGTTGTAGAACCCTTCAGCTGCTGGTCCCTGGCAAGTCTCATATGAACAGAAATTCCTAGTGTGCGTCTTGTTGAGCCAAGTGATAACCAATTGGATATAAGTTTCTTTAAATTACATCTCAGAATATTGTTTATGTGAGAGACACTCTTTGTCTGACTCTCCTGATGAGACCCATCCAGTATGGTTGGATATCTGGCATAGCTTTCACCTTCTTCAGAGCCCACAAGCCCACTAATGTAGTGCCCCAATAGTGATGATGATGGTGATGATGATGATGATGATGATGACGTTTATGCTGATAATGTCTGTAGAATACTTTTTTACTCAACAGGCTTCTCTGCAGTACATTTAGCCCATGACTGGGTACGAAATCTATATCACAGATCATAAACCATGGCATATTGTTATGGCAGTTAACTTATTGTCAGTGGATTTGGCACTGCATTTGGTAGCATAGTGATGGCAGAACTCATTTACAATTTCACAACACTGAATCCAGTTGCATACATGGGTACAGTAGTTACCTCAGGAGAGAAAGAAGCTGTTACAACCAACTTATTTGTGGATGTATGCATGAAGAATGAGCTTCAGGGAATTTTAAGAAAAGGTCAATGGGTTTTCCGCTAAAAATGATGTGTTGCTTTCTTCTTTCTGTGTTCTATTGTCAGGAGAAAAAGATGATGCTTTCCACTTAGCCAGCAAAGGAAAGACCCGCCAAGATTTCTTGTTAAGGGAGGAGTAAGAAATAGTATTCAAGTATAGCCTTCAATCACTGTTTTAACTTTTAGACAGATAGCTGCTGCTGATATATATGCTGATTTGGCATTCTAAGCTCTTTCTGGGACATGAGGAGTTCAGAAGGTCCCAAACATATTTTTTAAAATCAATTTACTGTCTAGAAGGCACTGCTTGCTTTCAGTCAGTCCTATTTTAACAGAAGTGTATGTCCTTTTTTGTTTGTGAGTGTGTGTGTTTTTGTGCATGTGTGCATTGTCAATCTGTATTGCAATCTACTTAGTCAGTGAATTCAGTGGGATTTACTCTGGGCAATCAGAGCCTATGAATTAAATAAATATACAAGATAGAAAATACTGGTATTGTTTTGGCTAGATTGCCTGAATGAAAGATTATCTTAGATAAACAGTAGCTGAATATTTTTATAATAGTGGCTGCAAGAAAAATCCAAAGTCTCTGCAGGGATTTTTTAATTTTATTTCAAAGGAAAGTATTCACAGAAAACGTACACTTCACTGGGTGCTTATAAATTGTTCTCTTCAGTATGTAAATTAGAAGAGACTAGCGTGGTAGGAATGGTTATCAATCAGTTTATCATTCTCTAGGATCATATATCTAGCTAATTTATAATGATTTGTTTTGTTTTGTATAATTAAGTGATGTTTGAATGCACCCATTATATCTAGATACATTTTAGCTTGTCTGGTTGGCATTGTGGACTACTAATTTTTTTAAAAATAGACTATCTTGCTATTTTGGGTGTACCTGGCAAACATCCCACTATAAAAACAATGCAGGAGGCAATACCTTCTCTAGTATGAGGTGCATCTTTATTACCATGTTCATTTCCAGACATTTCTTGTGATGTTCCAAGTTGGAGAGGATTCAAGCAAGCAGTAAAAATGTTGAAGGAGCCCGAATTAGCTCCTGAAGATGAAATATGGCTTGCTTAGCCAAGTGATGAGTAAGCAGGAGTTGACAAGCATCTGCTGTGAATGTATTTTGAAATGTGCTACATCCAGACTTTCTGAGTTTACTGGAAGAATTACATGGAAAAGTTTCCAGTGGAATACTTGTGGTAAATCTGTACTACTGCAAAGGGGGAGAAAGGCTTTTGCAACATCTTAAAGCAGTTCTTCCAATTTGATGCTATACAGAAATGTTTAGTTTTGAATTTCCAGAAATCTTTACAAGCACAATTCCAGGTGTGGAGGGATGCTGAGAGACAAGCAACATAGCATTATGACACAACTAGTATAGAGCAATTATATTAATCTGCATTGGTGAGGTGGCATGTTTTCAGTCTTAACCTCCTGGCCATTTTAAAATCATGGGAAAATGGTAATCCTTAACAGAATCACTGGGACAAAGATGAAGCCAGGACCACTGTTTCCTTGCTGCAAATAGAAATAGAAGAAATGTCATGTTTGAAAGTTTTCCTGAAACAGGAATATTTACTTTCCTTTTCCCTTCAAGTCCCAACATCCCACTGCAATTTGAGAATGGAGCAGCACGAAAGCCGAGGCGGTGTATTTCATCTCATATGCTGGTCACCAGCTTAAAAAAAACAAGGCAACTGACAGTAATTCTCCGTGGTCCAATGCTATTTGCAATTGATGTCATTTTATTCAGCTATTCTAAGAGAAAACCAGTTTGGAGGAAAATTAGCTACTTTAGCTAGGAATCTTAAAGGTTGGGCTTGAAAAGGAAAAAAAGGTGAAAGTCTCATTCTAAGCAGGACCATTCTCTTTAGTTCCCATTACACCAATCTAGAATAACTATGGGAAAAATATGATGTAGGCAAGTGGATTGTTTGCTTTGCATCACAGGAGGAAACGGAAGGAAATCAGAAGCATCATAGACCATATTTTGGGTTCTTACAGGCCTTGGGCCGGTTCCTGTCCTGTGATTCCCTCTTCCCTATCCCATCATGGCTCAGTAACTTACTTTTCCATAAATAACCTTCAAGAAGTAAGTGATCTGCAGTGTATCCTTTCTATATGGAAGCCACATGCAAGTAGACATCATTTTGGAAGAGCCACAACTTCTTTTGTGGTGATACCCCCCCCCCCCCATTTTGTTGAAGTATAGGTGACTATCTTAGAAATTGTGACTTTGTTATAACAAATAAAAATGTAATTGTTCCATTATTAATCAGGTGCTTAACTCGAAGGATGTCCAGCAAGATGGCAATATATAGTTGATCTTTGCTGACTACAAATAGCTATGCAGATTTAGATCTGGTTAAAAGTTGGTGTCGATGGGAGCCCCCTGGAAATCTCAGAGTCCATCAGAGAAAAGTGGAAATCTGAGTTCCGTAGATTTCCTTACCAGAGAGAAATTGTTTGTAAGTGCAAATAATGGACTGATTTCATACCTATCCCCACTAAAATCATAATATATGCTACCTAGGATCCTTCTAACAGGTGTGTCAAATTCAAGGCCTGCGGGCCAGATCCAGCCCATGGGGTACTTAGATCTGGCTCACAGGGCTGCCTTGGAAAAGCCCAAGTTCTCACCGGCTGAGCACTTGGGCCACCACAGACTCTACTGATACAAGTGACATCAAGATGGCTATGCCTACCCTGGCCATGCCCACCCCAGCCCCCCAAGGTCAAACACAATCCTGATGTGGTCCTGAATGAAATTGAGTTTGACACCCCTATTCTAGAAAAACTTCAAACCTATCCATTTGGCTTATGCAATACACAGATATTATGATAATTTTCACTAATACGATAATTCTGAGGAAGAAGCAACCTTCAGGCTGTCCTGATTAGTCCCTTTGAACAAAATAATTAAAAAAAACTTTTAATGGATAGTTGTCAAAGGTTTCACTCAGGGACAAGTGATGAAACATGTGCTGCAATATCATGGCACAAATTCTTCCTATTATGTACTTGACTGCAACATGACTGTGTAAATATAAATGTTGCATTATAACATTACTCTGCCTACTTTATTATTGTAGCATTTAGTGTAATTAGATGCAGATATACATGCATCCACTCTTTTTGTGATAGGACAGCCCAGATACTTAATCTTATTTAATAAAATATTTTTTGTTATGAGTATATTTTTCAAATTCCGTATCTCATGGAGAATCTAGCTTTAAATAGTTTTTTTAAAGAATAATGTGAATGTCTGTGTTACATGAGGATGTTACTTGGCTACTCTTTAAAAACAGTTATTTTTTAAAAAAAAGCATGGGTGAGAAAAATTAAAAATAATATATACAGCTTGTAGACTTAACAACTTATTCAGATTACAAGTTATAAATCACACTTATACCTTCTGTGTGATGATTTTGAAAGACCTAGGCAAAGATGAATACAACATCGAGTTTGACGGGATCATACATTCTTGTTCTGAATGTTGTTATATTTGGCTGTCCATATGTTCCAGCCAGCGTAAAACAGCCTGGCCAGTGGTGAAGGATGCCTACATTGTACTGCAATGTCCAAAGAGTAGCCAGCTAGAGCTATTTTGAATATAGTCAAGAGTGTTGTTTATTATTATCTGAAATATTTGCAGTGGATGAGAGCACCTCAGGTTCATCTTTACTGTGAACTTGTCCACCCATTGATGCACACAGGACAGGTTCTTGTAAGTTGAAAATACAGTTGGTAGGAAAGGGAGAAATGCCATTTTATTTCTGCTTCAATGTTCCTCAACTTGGCAACATGACTGGCTGGGAAATTCTGGGCACTGAAGTCCACAGTTCTTAAAATTGTCAAGCTTGAAAAACACTGCTCCAACCCTTTCCTTATTTGTCTTCTATCATTTTTTGTTATTTAGTTCTGCACTATGATTTTATTTGGGGGGCTTTGGCCCTTTTTAAAAAAAAAAACTGGTTGAGGTATAATTTCTTTAGACATGGAAATGCTGAAAAAAAAATTACCCAGTGTATATACGCTCAAATTATGCCAGAGCAGAATATGAAATGAGGAATTACTCAGTGTGCTGGGCAAAGTTTTGAAAAATTTAAAAAACACCTTTTTTCCTGATAGTTTCAGTTAAATTAGAAATGGTTTATGTAATTATGTAATTATTTTTATCATTATTGATACCTAAAGCAGTGATATAATTGAAATAATTTTTCCAATTAATGTGATGTTTCTCAATCTTTAAGATGCATGGACTTCAAGTATTCCCCAGCCAGAATACGCCCTGAAGAATTCTGGAAACTGAAGCCCACATATCTTAAAGTTGCCAAACTTAAGAAAAAACTGTTTTAATAAACGTACAGGTCTACCTTATTTTACACACAAACATACCCTGTTTCTAAAGAAACAATGCTGCCTCCTTTAGCCTTTGTTTCCTCAATTCCCACATATAACCTACAGTAAATACTTGTGTAGAGTGTCTCTCCCTTTCTATCTTGCCAGATGAGATTTGAAACAAGGGTGAAATTCTTCACCTATGACAGCGTGACATTTCTGGGGATTTCAGAGATGACCTTTCAATGACAGGACTAATACAGTGGGGGCAGGGTCAGCCTGAAGAGTTCTTTGAAAACACCAGCCATTTGAAACAAAGGAGATGATAGTCCTGAGAGCGGCTTGAATATTGTAAGCAAAACCCGTGTGTGTTGCACAGTCAGTGGGCACAGCTGGGAAGTCTCCGTCAAACAACATTGATTTTTGTTTTAAAATATTCTGGTATGTGTCATTTCCTGAAATATAAAACATGCAGTTGAACTCTCATTTCAGATCAGAACTGCCCAGAATTCTTATCTTTCTGCCTTGGGTTTCTCATATGATCCTTTGCTTTCTTTGGCAATGTGCTGAAATTGGCTTTGGGGATGGAGATGTGACAAGATGATAAAATCTTCTAGTCAGCAATATGCTGCGGAGAGCAAAAGCAGATGGGATTCCATGAGATGAGAAGTTGTCATTCCTGTACTTTGATTTTCTCAACAATCCTACTTGATTCTCAAGAACACACTGGATAGAATCTGTTCAATTACAAGGGCATTGCCTTGTGAAGCCACTTTGGATTCGTTTGAGCCTGTGAACTATGAGAAAGTGTATAGATTCTCTGTAAGTTAAGCTCTGCCATATGCAGGATGAATCCTTGCCCCTTCTTGTTACTCTAGGTTGCCAGAAAAGGACTGAGTTTTATAGCGACAGAAATGCTGGTTTGGGAGACAGAGTGATGCTGCTAGGCCTGACAAATGACAGCACTTTTCAAGAGACCATTCTTGTTGTTTTGGGAAATACTGCTGTGTCTCCAACCAACCCCTTGTCTGGTTAAGCATCGGCTGGGAATGGATGACAATTAGTGAGTTCTAAACTGAGAGGATCTCTTTGATGTTCCATAGTTCCAGCTATGGCATCCTTTTAAATCACCTTTGATAATTGGGGGTTGGAAAGACTCTTTTGCAGTTATTATGTGCCTTCTTAAATTGATATTCTAAATTGGTTGGAGTTGAGAAGGATTCATGCAGACCTGTGACTAGTATGTTGAAGAAAAGTATACAGAAAACAGATGTTTATTCCTGAGCCCTGTTCCTAAAACATCCATAGATCTTGCATGTTTTGTGAAACATTTCCCCAAGTTAGTATTACACTTCACACCCTAACATTAATGGGAAGAAAATTTCACAGATGCCAGAGCTCCTTGTTTATCTAGGTGTTTCACCAGAATCTTAGGTCAGAGAGGGACCACAAATCTATCACTTATTCTTCTTGAGTTCGGGTGAATTCTCCTGCTGATGGTTTACAGGCAGTGTGACTTTCCTCCACCCCTTCAACTCTACTCTACACAGTCTGAATAGATTTACCATGTGTGCCAGAACTTCTGACAGTGCCGGACCTTTCTTCTACCAGGAGAGAAATGACCTGCCATGTGTGCTTTAACCTGGATGGGCACAGTGCTTTATGGAATACATTTGGTGCTGCTAAATGTTCAGCTGTAAATTTCTCAGCAATTAATTTACATAAGATATATAATGGAACAGGCATTGCATGACGTGGCTGATAGGATCCATGCCTCAGATCTATCATATGGCTATTTTTTAATGGGGTTTCAAATCCTGCCCCACAGTGAAGCTGCCTGCATAATGGATGTAGTTCCTTTCCTGAAATATCAGTGTGGGAGGCCCTGACAGTAGCA
>JANHFR010002978.1:68957-80510 GCA_032468015.1 Mimophis mahfalensis | reverse complement strand
CCGCCTTTGGCCCCTTTGGTTGACATAATTTCCAATTAGTGTATAGCTAAAGCCAATTTAAAGAAAAAGAAAAAAAAGGTGCACTTTCTCAGTTGACCAGGAGATGTCGCTGTTGGATAACTTATAGTCTTTGCACTTAATTTAAAAGTTTTCCATCACCATTTTAAAAAGGGCGTTTAGCCAAAATATTGTTTTAATAAGGAAAAAAGAAACACAAGCTACTTGCAGTTCGTACTCCTGCTCCAGTTCCGCTTGGTATAAGTCTTCTCAGGTCTAAAATAAATCCAAGGGTGGGGATTCACGTTCCTTGCCCTGTGTTAAAAACAGGGGATATCCCACCAACCAGAGCTTGCTCCGAGCCATTCTGGGGGCCCCGCCTTCAAGCCCCCAGTGTTTGACACCCAGGGGCTTTGGGGGCTCTACCCTGGCCCGAAATGCTCACCCCCCCTTCTTCGCCCGAGGGAGGGGTTTTTGATCCACGGACACAGCCGCTGGACGCCACTTGTGGATCTGACAGTCAGCTGGAGATCAGCTGCCGGAGATCGGCTGACGAACGGAACGGAAGCCCGACCGGAAGTCATTCTGTAGGAGGAGCTTGTGCTCTGGCCATATGTTATTGGTGGAGATGGTCAGATGACCTTCACTGTGACTCAGCAATCATGGCCAACAATATTCTGACAAGTTACTCTCTCCTGTTGTAGAGAAAATAAGATTTGGAAGGAGTACTGGTATGTTTACTGCTTTGACTTCTAGATAAAAAGGGAGGGGTAAGAAAATAAATGAGAGAAATAAACAGAAATGTGTAGTCTAAATTTCATTTCTAAGCTTGTTGACTTCAAGTCATGTCACCTTAAGGGTAAACAGATACATTATCATCTTAGCTTTTAACCCAAAGGCAATCAAATCCTATTCAATAAGGTAAGAAGACAATTTGATTCTCCTCAGTGAGTTTGTGTCATCTATGTTACATAGAAGCAGAATTCTAATTTCCATCAATTGGGGATTGTCATCTGGTAAGATCACAAAAACAGGCCTTCTCTGTGGTGGCCCCTTCTCTATGGAACATCATTCTGCCAAAGGTACAGTTGGCTCTCAACCTGTTGCTTTTCCCAATGGTCCTAAAAACATGGTTTTCTCAGTGAGCCTGGAGACCACAAATGAAGATAGAGTTGATCAAGTGGCTGATTTGATTATGTTGTTACTGCCATGTATGAAATGGGGTGACGATTTTTAGTTAGTGTGCGTAATTTAGTAAGCCCGCAGAGTTATCTCTGTGTGAATTGAGTGGCTATATAAATTTGAAAAATAAATAAATATTCAATGCCTATATGTATACATATAGGCATGAGATTATTCTCTTTGGGCGGTAAGCAGTTCTACACAGTACAAAAAGGAAGGGAAAATGTAAACCAAGAAATAGTAGATAAGAGAAGAAAAGACAGTTAAATTAGTCTATACAGAAAACAATTCACTATAGCGCTCCATCTTTACCAAAATCCCCCACGCTGCATTTTCCTCTTTAGATTTCTCACCCTTCTTAGGCATTCATGAAATCTACCGCACCACGACTTCTTGGCCTTCTTCTTCCACTTCACCATTCACCAATTCTCATATGTTTAAGTTCTTGGTAGAAAATGGACTTTGTTTCTTCTTTTTTAAAAAAATGTTGTCAATATCCCATTTCCACTGCATTAGTTTTATGTTTCTCCTGAAACACCCAGCTCTCAAATCCATATATAGAGAGTCAGAAGTACTTTATATGCAGCCATCTATATACTCTTTTTTTTTAAAAAAAAAATGGAGTACTGTTTACTATTTGAACAATTTTATCAATTTAGATGCAAATGTACATAAAATGTATGTATTGGGGGGGGGGGGGAAGTGACCCAGAATGCAAAAAATTAGGGAAATTGCTTATCAAAGTATAGAAGAATAAATCCTTACAAACGTGCATGAAAAATGGATATGAATGTTCACATGTAGAATTTAACAAATTTGATCTACCTTTTAAAAAAAAAACTTCTAAAAACAATGCTTTGTTTTAAAGCAGTCACTTCACAGTTGTTGTTAGAAGTCCTCGGTTAAAATCTTGCTGGTGAGAGGTATAAAAACTTATTAATTTCTACTTCAGCTTTGTTGGATACCATATCACTTCCATGTAATTACTATGTGAGAAACATTTTGGCTTTTTTAATTTTTATTTACACATGCATCTTAAAGAGTATGGAGTCAGTGTTAAGGAAAGTATTTTAATTGCTTTGCGATATTAGTGAAAATTCTTTCTCCCTCCCCTTCATTTCTAGCTTTATAAAAGAGGGAGCATGAGAGAAGACTCCTTGGCTATTAATTTTGGGAATGGATTGCAAATTTCAGCGATGCAACTATTCATGTGTGAAATACAAGAAAAATGTTAATTGAGGCAGACTTGTGAAACAAAATTATTTACAAATGGCCTATACATTAGATGAGCAAGAGGATTTTGAAACCACTGTACTTCTACTGGACACAAAACTTAATTCTTTAAGGATAATTGGAATGTTGAACACTGTCCTATAAGAGACAGCTGCCCCGGATTGGAATATTATTGTTTCAACTGAATTGCATGCTAATTAATACTATAGATACTGTAGGATCCAATCTGGGTTGGTCACCAGGACCAGAGGCTTAGTCTTCTGAGCTTTCAGTTTCATGCTGGAGTCCATCCTCAGGGAACCTCTCTCTAGGAGAATGTGCGCTTCGGCTGCTCTATGTGTCGTATTTACATGGTGGGTGTGGCTTCCTATTGATTGATTGGTATGTTGATGACTGGCTGTTGGCTGCTAAGTCCTTGGCTCCTAAGTACTTGATAAACTGGCTGTCAACCCTGAAGCTGACCTGACTGAGGCCATTTTGAGACTTAAGTGTTGTCACAGTGGAGCTGAGGGATAGGGAGTGGGGAATAGAGTTAGCTGAGGTTTTGTAGCCAAAACAAAATATTTTCTCCTGGAAATCAAGGACATTCCCAGAAGTGGTTGGAGAGAGGAGGAATGAAGTTATCAGGCAACCAGGTGGCACCTTGATTGGACCATGTGACTGATTATCTGGGGAAGGGAGAAAACTGTTACTTTTAATTAGTTGAAAACCACAGGAACATTCATAGTCAGTTTTCACCAACCTGTGCCAATATGATATATCCAATAAAACTATTATTTGAGGAATCTACTTGCTTCAGCATTCTGATCGATATGGATGTATTACCTGACACTGGTGGTAAATCAGCATGATGGGCTCTAGTATGAGTCCAAAAGCTCAGTAGACTAAATCTCTGGTCCCAGCTCCTGACACAGATTGGATCCTGGGCCACGTATATTTGCCTTCAATTGCTATACACATTCTTCAAAACTTCTAGCTATCCCGGTTATTGCTTCTAAAAATTTGAAACTTCTGTTAAAAAAACAACAACCCACAACTCCAATCAAGCCAACCATTTATAAACCCAAGCAAGGCTGAATTATTGGGTTTTTTTCCCTCCAGGCTGTTAAAGTTGGTGCAATTTTCTAAAATTCTTTTCTTGTATACCCCTTAAGTGATAGCTTGTAATTTCAGTGCAAAGTTACTTGAAAGAAAAACAGGGTGACATACGCTGAGAGGTGTGTTGAGCACTGAACTTCAAGTTCTGATCTTTCTCAGCTGTTGAAAATATGCTAAACCAGTCAATCAATGTTTATTGTGCTCACAAATGAGCACCACAGATGGAAGCATTAAAAATAAGAAAAAGCAAAAAATAAAAGACAGGCCGAATAATAAATTGCAATTGGTGATAAATTACCAAAGTTTGCTCAGTTTTACATACAGAATAACCAATTGCTATGTGAAGGATCAAGCACCACAGTTATGCAGTAATTATGTCGAGTAATCCTCGACTTACAACCATTTGTTTAGTGATCAAAGTTACAGCAGCAGTAGAAAAGTTGACTTATGACTTGTTTTCACTCCATTGCAGCATCTCCACAGTCATGTGATCAAAATTCTGGTGCTTGGCAACTGGCATGTATTTATGACAGTTGCATTGTCCAGGGGTCATGTGATCACCATTTGTAACCTTCCCAGCTGGTTTCTGATCTGCAAAATCAAGAGGAGAAGCCAAAATTGCTTAATAACGACACGATTCATTTAATAGCTGCAATAATTTGCATAACAGCTGTAGGAAGAAAGGTCATAAAATGAAGCAAAACTCACTTAACAGCTCCCTTGCTTAGCAAAAGAAATTTTGAGCAAAATTGTGGTCGTAAGTCAAGGACTGTCTATAGCTACAGTGACCATACGCCCTTTGTTGTAAAGAACAATCCTTTCTTTCTAAAGATGTCCATTCGATGTATGTATTTTTCAAAAACTCACTTTTGTTCTTTATTTTGGTCATTTAACTTTTAGTGCACAAACATTACCGCTGCATGCACGACCTTCCGTATTCATGTGAAAAATAGGGAAATGGAATTCTCTTTTAAAAATAAATTTAGATATGTTGGTTGATTTTAGATATTTTCAGTAGAATATACATTTCTGTAAAGTTTCTCTTGGTTTTTTTCTTGAATTTTAATTTGAAAAGCAAGGTTATAAACATAAACTGTTCAATATTTTAATGAATTCCTTTCAGATTTGCCCTTTTTTCAGGTTTTGTCTTTTTTTTTTTTCCCCAAGTAAATACAGCCACTGTAGTTATATCCTTCAAAGGGTCAAATCAAATCAAATGAATACCTTATGCAGTCTTCTGAAGACAAGCAAAGTTAGATTGCAGTGAAAATTTAGGAGTCACACATTCCTTAGGCCCCTCACACAGCTGTCAAACAGTGGTAGTAATTTTCTCAAGCTTAAATGGAGGGACACAGTCTGAGAAATGTCTCTGAACCAAAATCGCTCAGAAGCTTTTTTGATTATGTCATCAACTTTCAGCCATGGCTGAAAAAGTAGGCTTACAAATTTTTAAGCTCCAGATAACCAAAGTAGCTGCTTTAATGAGCTGTGCATGGGTGCGGCATATGTGCTACTGCTTCTTCTTTTCATTTATTTATTGTTCATAAAAGGTAAAATACAGAACAGAAAAACAAATGAACAAAATGAAACAAAACAAAAGCATACATTCAACACTAACAACATCAAAAAAGCAAAAAATAGTGTGAAAAAAAGAGAGAAAAAAATGTGGTCAAATATATTGAATATATTGTGGTCAAATATATTGATAACCTGGCTTTGCCTGGGTATTTATGACAATGCTGCAGCCTACAATTCCCAGCATTCTTTGCCCGATTTGCATGCCTTGCCTCTATTGGCTGGAGAGCCTTCGATTTGCATGCCTTGCCTGGTAACTGAACATGTGCAGTAGAGCTTGGGAATGAAATGTCCATGGGGCAGTGGAATGTCCACTTTGGCCCTCTTTTTTTGGGGGGGGAAAGACCGCTCAAAGGCTTTTGTGCCCCCCCACCCCCCTGTGCTGATCTTGCAACGCCAAGTTATGTATTATGTATGTGACAAGTTTGGGTGAGATTGGTTGCTTCGCAGTAGGAGCGTATAGAGCAGAGGTGGCATTCCGACAGGTTCCGGAGAACCGGTAGCGATAATTTTGACTGGTCTGGGGGAACCACCTCTGATTGGCTGACACTGGCAAATACCACCTTTGATTGGCTGACAGCATAGCCATGCCCACTAAGCCACGCCCACAGAACCAGTTGTAAAAAAAATTGAATCCCACCACTGGTATAGAGCACATACACACACACACGCCTCACCACATTTCTGTTTTATATATATAGATTTAACATATAAGATCCACCCTGGCTGGATGCTGGAAAAAAAAGAAGCAGAAGCATGGCATTTTATAATGCTTATATTTCACTGCAAGATATTGACTGGAGACTCTGCCAGCTAACTTGGAGGATGCCCACGTTCTACTGCATGAGTTTACTACAGATCACTTTGTTAATTGTCAGGAAATGGGCCTTATTTTACCCAAAATTTATTTTCTTGGGAAGCAATGCACACCTATTGTTATCAATGGAAGCCTTTTCCCCCCTCACTCAAGGTCACTGCCACATATAGGAATATGGCGGGTAGATTTCCATTGGAACTGTGGAAGGAACTCACCCCAGCTCTTTCCATGCTATCTGTCAAATTAAAGTACTTCCTAATAACTGATATAAAATGTTTTAGAACCCCAATATTGTATCCTAACGATGCATTTAGCGGCATGTTTAATGTAGCCTGATCTCTGCAATTAATGTATCTTTATGGAAGATTATTTTAGTTCTGATGCAGACTTGCTTTTTCCTATTCCGAGAATGCAAATGATATAATATGCATATACCAAATTTGTGTGTGTGTGTGTGTGTGTGTGTGTGTGTGTGTAATGGATTAAAAATTATAATTATAACTATAAATTAAAATAAACTGAGCTTTTATTTTAATTTATGGACCACTAATAACACTTTCTGGAGTTGGAATACCTATTAGAACCTTCTCACACTTTTTTTCAGAACTCAACACAGGTGGTTTGTCAAACAACACAGGTAGAGGTAGATCTCTTAAGTGCTACTTTTCGTTGCCAGTTTCATCAAAACTATCATTTGGAGGACTGAGTGGAAAAATGGTACCAAGCATATAAAAATAATGTCTGTTTTTTCATTTATTTCATAAAAGCCATGCTGATTAAAATCTGAGTATCTTTTCTTAATCCATGTATTTTATTCTGTTAACCTCCTTGAAAATGGAAACATGAAAAGATCGCATATAAATAATGTTCTTTAAATAGCCTCCCGGGGTAAGGAAAATTAAATTGTTTCCTTTTCTTAGAGTTTCCTTTTGCATGGCACGATAACTTTCTGAGATAAATATAAACTGGCTATCACCTGTTCCTGGTGTGGGGCCCTAAAATAGGATTTCGGATCTTGTTGCGAGGATCTGCTGAGCTAGAAGCTCAATCTGCAGAGTTCTTTGTAGCCCATTATGATTTTAGAAAGATAATTATTGAGCTTCCCTTAATTAGACCAATGCATAGGAAATCTGGCAGCGCAGACTGTGTGAAGTAAATTATATATGCCAATTAGTAGATGGAATACATAGGGAACAAACAGCAAGACAAGCTCCATTGGACACAACTAGTGTATGAATGCACACAGACAATTAAGAAGTCAAGGTATATGAGTCTCAGCAACATTTTATCAGCTCTTCAGCAAAATGGAATTTTTTTCCCCTCTGTAAAAAAAAAATCCATTTCTGCAAAGCAGTGACATCTTCATCTGAATTTATGAAAGATAATGCAGTCCTTCATGATGGCTTGCTTCATGTTTATAGGTGATACATTTTTTAAAAAAACTATCAAATACAGACAAAAAGAACCATTTGAAGGTTTTCATTTACAGAACTCTTAAATGACCTTATAACAAATAAAACTAAAACAGGTCACATATGGTCTTTGGGAATTATTTCCAAATGGAAAAAGACATTCTCCAACAATTCTCCTGTTAGAAGAAAGTTCTGGGTTCAAATCCAACCCAGGGCATGAATGAACATACTGGACAAATGGTTATTCGGCAGCATAAAATGCACTATGGCTTTTGAAGGTGTCCCACTGGTTGAATGATGGAGGCAGTGATATTTATACAAGAGTTGGCTTTTTTTGTGAGTTTTGTGGATACGCCTGCAAAATTAGCTGGCTAAATTTGTTGACTAATCCTCCATGAAGCTTGTTGGATGAGAAGCAAAATGTATTCTTCCTCCTCAAGGAAAAAATACCAGTCCAGTTGCCTTTTGAAAAGCCACCTTTAAGACAATGGAGGAAATGTAGTTTTCTATGTATGTCAATAAATATGTCAATCCTAATCTTTTGTTTGTAGGAATGCTGGATTTTGGATGAAGGTTTTGGTGTTGATGAGTTGTCTTTGAAGGTTTAAAAGGTTTCCATGTGTTAAGGGGATTTTCTTTAGTTATGATTAAGTTTGCCAGAGTTGGGCAATTGCCTAATAGAAGACACTGTTTGTCACTGATGGCCTATGTGTCAATTTGGGCAAAAAGGATTAAGCAATCTGGTGTCTGATTGTTTTACAGGTTCCCTACTGTGTCGGAGGAAGCCTGGATTGTAGTGTTTGGCAAAAAGGGGAATGGGTTACTTGGGTGGTACATGGGTATTTTCAGTGGTGGGATTCAATTTTCTTTACTACTGGTTCTGTGGGCGTGGCTTGGTGGGCGTGGCTGTGTGTGGTTGGCCAATCAGAGGTTGTATTTGCTGCTTCTCTGAACCAATCGAAATTATCGCTACCAGGTCTCCGGAACCTATCAGAACTGGCTGAATACCATCACTGAGTATTTTCTCCCATGCTCCAATTTCTCCTTAGCAGTGAGAGTAGAATGACTAGTGAAAAAGCCTATTTGGGATTTCATGGAAATTTGGAAATCTCCTGTGGAAGCAGATTTCTGGAAAGACGCTTGAATAATACAAAGCAGAACACGCAGAATGTGACAAAAACACCGCTCTCCAAAATTGTCTTTGAAATAATTCTAAACCAAAGTCTGTATTGTCAACTTGAACAAGAACAGGTAAAGTTTCTGCTTGAGCAATTAAAGATTATCCTCTCCTAATGCAGGAACTTCTCATAGTTTTCTTTTTATTATTCACTCACAAGTTATATGTCTTACTTTCATTTTCAAATGTGCATTGGCCTTCTTTTGCCCATGGAAATTTAAAGAGGCTAAATTATTCGTCTACTGAATCAGAAATACTTTTTTTTAATCTTTCTCCATACAATTATGAATGTGGAACACAAGAAATAAATAACTCACTTGTTGACTGTGAGGTCAGTAATAGTGTATCATCTGGATGTAAAAGCATTAGATTATTTCCTTTGAAAGGACCCTTCATAATGCACTGCACTAGACTTTAAATTATAGAAATAGAAAATTACAAAAAAGTTAGTAGTTCTGGTCCAATAAGCTGCTATTCAGTACTCTATAGAAATCTGGAATTGCACCAAATGTAACAAATGGTTGCTCAGCTTCTACTTGACTACTTTTAGTGAAGGAGCACTACCAGCCCCATTGAGAAAACTCACATTTGTCATAAAAAACATGCGTTTGATTTTACCATGATTGTATTCCTATCTTCTACAAACAGCCTTTAAAGCAAATCTCTGTCTTTAATATACTTTTACCCCAGTTAAGCTTATCAGATCCCCAAAAGGATCCAGGAAATTACTGTGGCTTTAGAAGTAGACTTGACTGTGTGATCAGATACCCCAGAAATAAAATAAGTAGAACAAAATAAACAAAATAAAAATCCAAACTGCCCATCTGGAAGAAGTTAAGGATGAAGCAAATCCTCCTAGTAAACCTCAGATAAGGGAGGAGGAATTAAAAGCATTAACATAACAAAGTCCAGTGATTACATGTAACAACAGTGTGAAAAAGTATGGGAATTAAAAAGGGGAAGGAATTTCCAGGAAGCTCAGTAAATGTTTCTTAGATTGTAAGCTTGGGCTGATACACTCACCCATTGTGAAGATAAGACCAGTGTACACTGACTAGAATATGAGTATAAATTATTTGCATAAAAATCACTTCTGTTGGTAGAACACTGTGTGTACATTATGTCTGAATTAATTTCTGCCATTTTCCATTCCCCCAAGGCTTGTTTTCCAGCCCCCTGCTTAGGTTTTGAGCTGAACCCAGGCTAAAGCTCTCAGTTCTGTTTGACATGCTTACCAGAGTATTAAGATCTTCAAGAGAAAACTTTCTCACTTCTCATCCAAGGAGCTTCTTCAGCTCTGTCTGGGTGGTGGAGAATGGAAGGATTTAAACTCCTTGCAGACAACTGGTCATTTGCATTCTTTTTAGAATGCACCTGGAGGTCTCAATGACTCTCTAGGGAAATAAATCCTCCCATTCCCCACTGTTGAAAGGTCCCAGGTTCGAATCCCAGCTGGTAGGAATAGCGATGAAAGGAAGCCAAGTCAACTGGATTGGTCAAGAAAGCAGAACACAAAGAAATGTGAACCAGCATACATACATACATACATACTTACTTACTTACTTACTTACTTATTTATTTAAAATTTTTATACCGCCCTTCTCCCTGGGGACTCAGGGAGTTCTTGGGTGGCCAATGGATTTCTGGTTGATAGGCAGTGATCTTTATACCCAGTTTGTGTCCTCAGGTCATGGGGCTTAGCAGCATCTTCTTTGTGCCCAATGTTTGCTAAGTGGGTCTTTTCTTTTTGTGTGATTTCATATCCTGAAAGGAAATCCCTTTAAGGGGCTGGGGAACTCCCATCTGGCTGGGCTAATCCTATCAAGCATACCTCATTTTTTAAAAATTATCTTTATCTTTATTATTGAATTTATATGCCACCCTTCTCCCGTAGGACTCAGGGTGGCTTACAATCTAAAAAAACATATAATAAAAACATTAAAATCAAATTAAATAGGAATTCAATAATGACAGTAACAAAGTTTAGAATTTGAATTAAAAACCCCATTAAAATTAATAGCATATCAGGCCAGACCGGCTTGTTCAAACAGCCATGTCTTAAAGGCGGAGCGGGAGGATCTCACGTCAGGGATGATCCGGATCTACAGGGGTAACTCATTCCAGAGTGTGGGTCTCCCACAGAGAAGGCTCTCCCCCTTGGGGTCACCAGTTGACACTGCCTAGCCGACAGGACCCTGAGGAGGCTGACTCTGTGGGAGCGCACTGGATGGTGGGAGGCTATTAGCAGCAGAAGGTGTTCTCGTAAATACCCTGGACATAAGCCATGGAGCACTTTGAAGATCATAACCAGAACCTTGAATCGCACCCGGAAATCCACCAGAAGCCAGTGCAGACCACACAGGAGAGGTGTAACACGGGAGTGTTGAGGCACACCCATAACAACCCACGCGGCTGCATTCTGGACCAGTTGGAGTTTCCAGGTCTTCAAGGGGAACCCCATGTAGAGAGCATTACAGTAGTCCAGGCGAGAAGTGATGAGGGCATGAGCGATTGTGCACACGGCATCCCGATCCAGAAAGGGGTGCAACTGGTGGACCAGGTGCACCTGGTAAAAAGCCCCCGTGGTGATGGCTGTGAGATGATCTTCCAAAGACAGCCGAGCATCCAGGAGGACACCCAAGTTGTGCACCCTCTCTGAGGAGGTCAAGGTCTCTCTCCCAATCATCAGTGATGGAACATATTGACTGTAACGGGACGCCGGGAACCACAGCCACTCAGTCTTGGTAGGGTTGATTTTGAGCCTGTTTTCATCTCCATCCAGATCTGCATGGCCCTGATAATCATATCAGGACTATGTGGACGAATTCCTGATGACTTAGGTCCCCCAGGCTGCCTAATTGCCCCTTTTGGCCAGAGCTTGGCTGATTGTTTAAGGAAAGGGGTGTCAACAGCTAACCTGGGGGAAGTGATTACTATGTTCGCTAGTTTGAGGCAAGGCTTTTTCTTCTAACACCACCATCCGGCCAGAGCTGAAGAAGCTTCTTGGATGAGAAGCAAAATGTCTTCAAAGAAAAACCAGAAAGTCCAGTTGCCTCTTGAAA
>JANHFR010002978.1:6848-19817 GCA_032468015.1 Mimophis mahfalensis | reverse complement strand
TAGAAAGGATGAAGGCAATTGCTAAATGTACTGTAAGCCACCCTGAGTCTTCAGAGAAGGGCGGCATATAAATAGAATTTTTTTTTTTAAAAAAAAGTCACCTGCTGTCAACAAAGATGAAATAAGGCATGGGGTAAGCTGGGTCACTCTGAATTTGGCTATCACACAGTCTATCAACAAAATGGAGGGAATCTGTACCCATGACATTCTTTTACACAACCACTCACTTCTGGCTGAAGGAAGCAGTCAAACTCCACTCAAGCTTTACCTTCTCATTTGAGATACTGGAACCCACCCTGAGACATCCAATTCCAAGGCAGTTTTTATCTTTTAAAACAATTATTTGGAAAATCCATTTTGGATAGCTCAAGAAGCAGAGATTTTTTGTTTTGTTTTGGTTTTTTGTTTAATGCAGGTATCCCTTATATGTACTTTTTCACCAGACAACTTCACCAAATAAATGTGTATAAATTCATTTTATAAATGATTCAGACAATGAATCACTTTGACAAAATTAGTTCTTTGTATAATTGTGTGGATAACTACTCTCTATGCACATAAATAATCAATGATTTGCTCTTGAAGGGGGACGAAAATGGCATTAGTCAAGACAAGTAAATTGCCCTTCCTCAATCCTTTTTCCCAGGGAACATAAACAATCAGGTCAACCATAAAAACATTTAGACATAAGAATATTGATTAGGGACAGGTATAGTACTGGGAAATAAGACCATTAAAGGAAAACACCTGAAGAATAGTAACTTTTATATACCGTGAACCATGGTAGCACAGTGGTTAGAATGCAGTATTGCAGGCTAATTCTGCTGACTGTCAACTGCCAGCAGTTCAACAGTTCAATTGTCACCGGCTCAAGGCTGACTCAGCCTTCCATCCTTCCAAGATGGGTAAAATGAGGACCCAGATTACGGAAGGCAACATGCTGACTCTGTAAGCCTGTTAATATTTTTGCATTCCCACATTGAAAACATTAATTTCTATATGCTATAAGATGCACTTAAAATGGCTGACAGTGTTTTAGGCCACACCACACTAACAGCTTGGAAACAGGGACTCTGGCTCTGGCAGGTGCAACCCCAACTCCCTCAGTCACAAGACAGCCATGTGAGCTGTCAATCACTGTTAAGAGTTACACTATATATAGGGGTAACTGCTATGCCTAGTGGGTGCTCACATATACAATAGAAACTCTCCTGCTACTTGTGTCTACTTTCGGTTTCATTTCTGTAAGTACAGCCACCTTGTGGCTTCTGTGAATATTTGTAAATAAAGCATCTTTAATTGAACAAGATTGTCTGACATCCTGGCTTTGGGCTATACAAAGATCCACCGATCCTACCTATGCAAGGTTCATCATTTAGTTGTTAACAGCATTGTAGAACCAAGTCTGCAATGCTAGAAAATTAAAAAAACTGCTTAGGGAAGACTGTAAAGCACTGTGAACCAGTATATAAGTCCAAGTGCTATTGCTATTCTATTCAATTCTGACCATAAAGCCACTCCCTAAAATCTAGTTTGCCTAGAATTTCTGCCAGAGAGAACATCCTTTAAATTTTGCTCCTGCTATGATGCTTTAAATCAGAAACATACAATTTTATAGGCCAGGGAGGAACTCTAACCATTACTTTAAAATGAAATCACCTGATAGTAAAATCAGTCACTCCATAATACACAATGCATATTTTCTTTCTTTTCTTAAAGGAAAACATCATTAGTGAGCATGAAAAAGTTCCTGTCCATTTTCCAGAAAGGTCAAGAACAAAATAAATGCCAGTCCTACTAGCCTTTACCTCTTCCAGCATTTCAAGGATTGATAGGTGAACCTTTCCCATTCTATTTTTATTGTTGAAGGTTGGCCTCCCTAAGAACTCTTTCTCTGAAGAAACTGGATGCAACAGGTTGTAGAAAGCTGGGGGAAAGATTATGTCAAGGTCCCAGGTGATGCTTTCGCTGTAAGCCATCTGTGGGAGTTCAGATCATTCAAGTGTTTGCTTATCTTGAGCAGATCTGCCCAAGTCTTCTACGAGGTTAGTTGGCCTACTCTTCATCAGTGGCTCAGCATTGTCTCTGGGGACTCATTAACTCAGGAAGAGGACCTTTGGGTTATAGTATGAGGCAAACCTTAAAAACATAGAAACTGCTATTTCCAATTCTCTTGGAAGAATTGGAACATTTGTGACTTGTGTACAAAAACATGCCTTGTCATGTTACATGATAAGCAATTGGACTCAGCCAGGTCCTGTTGCTATTACCAAGTTGATCTTCCCTATAGAATATGCCAGAGAGAAAAAAGATTAATACCTGGGACTGAAAAAATTGTTCTGTTTGAAAGTTAATAATATTATATAGCTGAACAATTAGTGTTCAGAAATGTTATTGATGGTTGTAATGTAATGCAATTGTCAAGCCTCCAAGTAGACAGTGCCCACTTTACTGCAAAAGCTTCTTTCTCCCAGATGGGCCACTGTCTCTCAACAGAAGTGAGCTTCCTAGAGGTGTAGGCACAAGGGTGCAAGTCGTTGTCATCATTCCTTTGAAGAAGTACTGCCCCTATGGTGACATCACTTGCGTCTGCCTGAACTACAAATGGTTTATCTGGATCTGGATGCTTAAGGACTGGTTCTTGCAAAAATAACTGTTTCAGTTTTTCGAAAGCTCTTTGGCATTCTATAGTCCAGGGTATTGGAAGTCCAGGACGAGGTGGCTTTCACAAATGTTTTGTTTTGAGCAGATCAGTCAGTGACAAAGCAATGTGTGAGAATGTGGGGATGAAGTGTCTATAAAAATTCGCAAAATCAAGGAAATTTTGTAATTGTCTCCTGGTGCGGGGTGCTTGCCAGTCCATCACTGACTGTACTTTCCCTGGATCCATGGCCACACCATCTTTAGATAGACGGTATCCCAGGTAGTCTAATTGGGTCTGCTGGAATGCACATTTTGAGAGCTTTATGTAAAGCTTCGCCTTCCACAGTTTTTGGAGGACTGTACGCACTAGTTGTACGTGTTCTTCCATAGTAGGGGTGTATATTAAAATATCATCCAAATAGACTAGCACCCCTTTGTACAGGTGTTCCTGTAGGACATTGTTGATCAGCTGCATAAAACAGCGGGAGCGCCTTGCAAGCCAAAAGGCATTACCTGGTATTGATAACTCCCTAGGGAGCAATTGAACGTGGTCTTCCACTCATTGCCCTTCCTAATGCGCACCCAGTAGTACGCCTCCCGCAAGTCCAATTTTGTAAAATATTTACCCTTTGACAATGCAGCTAGCAGATCTTTGAATAACGGGAGAGGGTATAACAGTTCCTCAAAGATAGCATTTAAGCCACAATAGTCAATACATAGTCGAAGGCCCCCATCCTTTTTCTCATGGAAATGCTATTTTGGCACGCCCCGGTTTAATAAACCCCCGAGCTAGGTTTTTATCAATGTAACTTTGCATCTCCTGTAACTCTTTTGGAGTCATAGCATACATTTGGGGTTTAGGGAAAGTTGCACCAGGTCTTAACTCAATGGCGCAATCTGTAGGGCAGTGTGGTGGTAGAACATCGCACTCAGTTTCATTAAATTCCTCTGCAAGATCCCAATATTCATTAGGGACCTCACCGTGGGACAGGGTGTCATAACAGGGCTTTACAGTACCCTGTTTCATCAAATGTCATACATGGAGCAGTTTGGCCACTAGCCGAAGTCTCCTATAACTCCCCTCCCACCATATCTGGGGACCCCATTTATCTAACCATGCTAGACCTAAGATGATGGGGTCTGATGACTTCAGGACTGTTATAAAATGAAGAGTCTACTGATGACCCTCAATGTTCATATGCAGAGGTTCAGTGACATGCGTAGCAGGTTTACCGCCTAGGATAGATTTGTCCATCTGCTCAAACCGGATTGGAGTTCCCAGTTTTTCCTTATGAGCCCCTAAAGCCTTCACTAAGTCTAGCCCCATTATACATCGGGTACACCCAGTGTCTAAGAGAGCTTTAACTCGCACCTTACTACCACGGGGAGTACGGAGTGTAACCGGAAAAGAAAGGGGGGAACTGGGCCACTTACCATGGGATCGTCTAGACTGCTCCCCTCTTCATCAGTCGACTCAAGTTGGACTTCTGGAAACCTGTCCATAATCTCCTCCACACCCCTGGTACTTGAAGAGGCACCGTTTCCCTCTGTTCGGACCTGTGATGCATGTCTGGACTTATCATTTGGTGTTTTGGCCATCCATGTACTCTTTTTGTCTGTGTTCGAGGCCCCTTGTGAACCAACAGGTCGTTTGGCAGTCTGCACCCCAGGAGATGGTGTTAGAGGTTGTGACATCACCATTGGTCCCGGGGTTGGACAGTCTAAGGCCCGATGTCCAATTCCTCCACATCAGAAACATCTCATAGGGCCCCCCATAGATGGTTGCTGTCCCGGCCGGGGGTTTTTCATGGTAGAGGGAGTCCTGCTTGGGACATCTCGATAACTGGGTTTCTTCCCTGATGGCTTAGGCTCCCCACGGTATGGAGGTTTGTGAATACCAACGTTTATATCTACAGCAGCGGAAAACCATTCACTTAATCTGGTCTTTACTCCACAGATGTGACACGCATCTCTCAGGGACTTATCTAAGCCCCATCAAAACTGTTGAACTAGACATTTTTCGGGCCAGGATCTAGACGAGCAGAAAGTTTTCGGAATTCCTTCACATACTCTTCAACTGGCTGACCACGTTGCCATAAGGCAAATAACTCCCTTTCTGCTCATATTTCCCGGGTTGTATTCTCGAACTGTCTGTGAAGGGAGTCTAAGAACAAACCAACATTGGCCAGTTCTGGGGCATGTTTGTCATGCAGGGTAGCGACCCATTCAGCAGCTTCTCCTTCCAGGACTGCTGTAACTGCAACTACCATTGCCCATTGAGATGAATACAGCGGTCCAAAAGAATCAATATGGCTCAAGACCTGGCTTATAAACAGGGCAAAGCGTCCAGGTTCTCCATCATATGTTGTACGAATGGGAGGGGGACCCCAACTATGCTGGCCCCATGTCCTCCCAGCGATGGGATTTGCCCAATTGATATTGTTGCTGAGCCATGTGGGATGGGAACCCCTGAGGGGAGGACACCTCTCCTATAGTAAACGTCTTATTCCATGTCTCTGGCAAACACTCTTTCTGCCAGCGTGGAGGTGACTTATTTGTATAGGGGGCTTGTTTGGTATCCCATGAGCCTCCCTGCACCATCGGGTGAGCAATCCAGTAACCTTGTTCTCCAAACTGTTCTCTCAATAAATCCAGAGTACTGGCCCCCAGGTCAGTGGAATGACTTTGGGAACTATCATTCCCCGCCGTCCACCAACGCTCTTGCCAACCCTGTAATGGAGGTGGCTTAGCATGCCACCACCAGCCCTCCCCTTCCCCTTCCCATCTCCCAGACCATGGAGCCCATGCCTCCGGCTGCGGAGGAAGTTGCCTTTCCTCCCCAGTAAGCACAGGCGGAGCATGCCTACTCCCAGGCTTTTCACTCGGATGAACTTTTCCATCTGGGCATGGAGTAGTTCCAGAGGCTGGGCGCCTTTCCTTGGGATGAACTACTGGAGGGGAAGGCATCTGCATGTTGACAGGGGGTGGCAGCTGTTCACAGGGACCATCTGTTTGCCCCTCCCAAGACTGCGACTGAGGTAGGGTCCGGGTTCCATCTGTCCCGCCACCTGAGGGTTGCACCGAGCCGGAGGCTGCTTCATCCTCAGTCCTAGCCCCACCAGACGCTCCCTCCTGCTCACCCAGATCTTGCCTCTTCTCTTCCATTATCAAAACACAGAAAACGGTGAGCGCTGACTTACTGTCAAGCCGTCATGAAGCAAAGCTCCACAAGCAGCATTTGACGAAACAAACAAACTCTAATGAAGCACCTTCGTGTACAAACTTGCAAAGAAACATAGTTCTGAATGAAGTCAGCACTGGGAGCGACCGCTTCCCAGCTCTGTATTTCAAGGTGCATAACTCCGCCTCTTTCCCTACCTCCCCAACCAACCCCCTCCCAACCGTGTGTTCTCAAAACAAAACAAATAAACCCGGTTACAAACAGAGGAATCCCCCCTCCACAATGAACCTCCCCACTTTGCCGTCCCAGATCACGCTGTATGTAAGCAACTCCCAGCATTCCTCTTTCAGTCATGTTAGCTCAGATGACTGGAAGAGGAATTCTGGGAGTTGAAATCCACAAGTCATAAAAGAGCCAAGTTTGCCTACCCCTAACCTAGTCCAACCCTCTGAAACAGGCAAGAAAAAATATATAAAGTGCCTGACCAGACACTTCTTAAAAATCTCTGGAAAACGTACAGAGTACAACCCTCCATAGATAGACTGCTGTACTGTTATACAGAACTTAGAAAGTTTAAGAAATTCAAGGTAGGTGCAATTTACACATTCTATTTCAGGTCCTAGTTTCTATATAGATGGAAAAGAATTATTATCTTCCCCATAGCTCTACATTATGTAGAGGGGGATTTTGGTTTTAGATTGTAGTTTTAGATTGTACGTGAGGGCTTGTTCGTTTAATTCAGTTTTAATTTTTGTATCATGTGTTTTAATGCCCTGTACACCGCCCTGAGTCCTCAGGGAAAAGGGCAGTATAGAAATCTAATAAAAATAAATAAATAAAATAAATTATGTACCTGAACATGACTATCACATTTTTATTATTTTATTTTATTATTAAACCTATTGGCTGCTCATCTATGACCCGATAACTCTGGGCAGTTTAGCATATTAAAAAACAAAAGCTATATACCAATACAAACTAAATAATATAAAAAGATAAATACTCAACCCTAAATACTCAACCCTAACTAATTAAACAAACAAACAAACAAACAAATAATAAAACATGGAAGGTGTCAAGCCAAACTGGCTGGAGCTCAAGCCTGCCACAACTTAAACTTCTAAATTAAAATGATCCTTGGCTCCATTTCTTGAGAAAGGTATAGTTTATTAGAGAGCAAGTATATTGCAGTAGTGCAAAGCCAGGATGGAAAATTGCCCACCAAATTCCCTAAGATCTATTTATCTCTCCCTTAACTGTCTCTCATTGCTCACCCCAGGGCAACCAATCAGGTTCAGGCAAGATGTTTTCATAACAGTCCGTTCACGTGTAATTTGGTATGCAGCCCCCTCCTTCAAGCTGGGTGACCTTGAGGCAGCGTCTCAAGGAGATGCAGCATTGACTTTCGTTTTCCAAAGTGATCCCCCTTCCCACAGTTCGTGACAGTCTGTCACCATCTAGCAGTGAAGCACAAGTAAGCAGAAGGTGGCAGCTGACATCCCAAACAATCTTTGTGCTTCCCGCAAAGAGCTTAAGAACATCTCTCAACCTTCTCCTCTCCAGACCAAAGCTCCTTCAGCCCATCCTCATAGACCATGTTTTCAGGTTCCTTGTATCTTCCTTATTGCCACTCTGAGCCCTCTTTACTCTGTCAATATCCTTCTGGAAATGGGATGGCCTGAATTTTATTGAGTTGAAAGGAAAAATTTACTTTGCATGTCTTTAATAAAATGTTGCAAGAACACGCAACAGAAGGGTTTTTAAAAATATTTTTTTAAAAAATTCCATTTATATGCTGCCCTTCTCTGGAGACTCAGGGCGGCTTACAACCTCTTGAAACATTAGCCTTCATTCTTTGTATATACCTGCTTATTAGAGCAGTCAGCTCCCCGAAACGGTGTTTTTACAAAGTCAGCTTAACGCCCCCAACAATCTGGGTCCTCAGTTTATCTACCTCAAAAGGATGGAAGGCTGAGTCAACCTTGAGCCCGGTGAGATTTGAACTCGCCTTAATTGCAGTCAGCTGGCAGCTAAGTGCTATTTAACAGCACTTAGTATGCTGCAGCACTGAGGTTCTTTAATAAATTATTTTTAAATAATAAATCCATTACCAAAAAAGCAGGAGCTCTGAAAGTTTGGAAGGCCAACAAATCAAGAACAATGAAAATTGTCCTGAAATTTACAAATAGAATTGGTGAGCTTATTCTAGGGAGTGAAAAGAAACTCTGAGGCTGTTCTCATTGCAATAACACAAAGAATAGTGATTAGCTTGCACCATGTGGTGCATACACAGAACAATGATAGGAAATAACATAATCAATCAATTTAATTAAGGGCTCATTCCATATTCTAGTTTGATTCAGTTTAGCTGTTTAGTGTACTTTTTTAATGTTAAAAGATATGATATAAATTAACCAGTTACCACATTCTAAAGATGGAAGGAAATCTAGATAGCCCTAAGAGAAGGGGAGAAAAGCAGAAAATTTAATCTTTAAAAGTATGGACAACTTTAGTGAATTTAACCAAAGACCTACATATTCCATCCTTCTATTTTCAGCAAGGAAAGTTAGAGAGGAGCAAGACCCATCTGTCTTTTCAGCAGAATACGGGCAACCACCTGTCAGGGATTCTCAAATAGTACCCTGCCTGAATTCAATGACTTCCTATTGTCATGTCCTATTCAATAACTCCAATTTCCTGAGACATACTTTCATCAAACCATGGAGATTTCTTCTATCTGTGTGAGTTTCAAAAGTCACCTTTTACAAAGCCAGATCATTGATTCATCTTCTTCAATTACTCTCGCACTTGGCGGGCCACGGCCTTTCCAGAATATCATACTGTGAGCTTTTTTTTAATCCCGTCTGGTCAGAAATTCAACCGAGGACCTTCTGTGCAGGCAGCTATATCCTGTGTTGAGCCTCCCCCCCCTAGAACTATCTGACCTAGTGACCACGGTTACATCTACTACATGGTTTCTATCACTCCTGAAACTAACGTCAGTGAATGCAAGGGTTTATTCTGCATTGCCTTCATAGGAGAAAGAGAATAAAATTCCAGTTACACCATTCTTCTCTTCAGCTAAAATTCTATAATGTTCTGGAAATCTTAGTTCTATATACCTGTTATAAAAAGCTTTAAAGAACTTAAAGGTAAGGTCTCCAACTTGGTGGTAAGGTAGGTCTCCAGAATTCTTGCCCCAGTATGACCAGTGGTAAAAATATTGAGAAGTAGATATGATGGGGGGCAGGGCAACCTAAATTCAAGGGATACCACCAGTTTAAGATGTAAGGGAAAATAACACAGATTGTTAAGATTTTATAGCAGGCACAAACACTAGATTTACTTACTTACTTACTTACTTACTTACTTACTTACTTACTTATTCATTTATTTAATTTCTGCCTCTGTTGTTTTTATAAACAACCCAAGGCCACAAACATATTGAACACATCTTCCTCCTTCTATTTTCCTTGCAACAGCAACAATGTGAGGGTTCCCAATCAGCAACAGCCTGATTAGCTGCCTAAACGGAGAGAAATTCCATGGGAGGAAGAGGAGCCATCCATACCTGCGCCATTAGCCGATGACGTCAACGCCCCACCCCATTTAATTTTTTCTTTTTATTTTGTCCACAAAAACAAGCACATCAAATTGTAAAGCAGAAAACAACACTGCATAACAGCAATGACAATATCCTTAGCATAGCAGAAAAAAATACAGATATTATCAACTAAATAACAATAGATAACAGAAAGTACAAACAATAACGAAGTCTCATCCACTAGTTCGCTTATGTAACCATGAATACCATCAATTCCAAGAGATATAATAGTCGGGTTGAGCGAGGGTTGGGCTGAGCGAGACTGGATGTCCCAAAGTCACTGAGCCTGCTTTCATGGCTAAGGCAGGATTAGAACTCAGTCTTCTGCTTTCTAGCCTGGTACCTTAAGCACTAGACCCGTGATGGTGAACCTATAGGAGTGGTGGGATTCAAATATTTTTACTACCGGTTATGTGGGTGTGGCTATGCTGTCAGCCAATCAGAGGTGGGATTTGCCAGTTCTCAAAATTATGGCTACCAGTTCTCGGAACCTGTCGGAACTGGCTGAATGCCACCTTTGACCTATGGCACGCACGCCAGAGGTGGCACACAGAACCCTCTCAGTGGACATGCACACCATCGCCAGCTGCTCTTCTGATTTCTGGCATTCTGGTATTCACGGGCACAGAAGCACCAGAAAAATGGCCCCCAAAATGGCCCCAAACCCAGGGTGTTTGGGGGGGTCTTTTTCAGGCAATTTTTGGGCTGTTTTTGGGCCAAAAATGGCCTGAAAATACCCCCAAAACAGGCCATTTTCCAGGCAGTTTTTGGGCCATTTTCAGGCCATTTTGAGCCTCTTTTCAGGCTGTTTGGGGGGTGTTTTGGTGTGAAAAATGGCCTGAAAATGACCAAAACTGGCCAAAAACCAGGCCATTTTCAGGCCAAATATGACCCCCCAAATGGCCTGAAAACAGCCCCATAAACAGGCATGCATGCACTGGCCAGCTGGTCTTCAGTTTATTGGCATTCAGGCACACGTACATTCCAGGTTTGGGCACTCAGTGCCAAACAGGTTCGCCATCGCTGTACTAGACCAAACCAGTTTACAGTTTACACATCTTCATATACATCCATATACATAGCTCAACAATATATTTTGTGACAATCTCCATGATTAAGATGATGATGATGATGATGATGATGATGATGATGATGATGATGATGATGATTTAAATTTATATACCGCCCTTCTCCCAAGGGACTCAGGGCAGTGTACAGGGCATTAAAATACATAAAATACAAAAATTAAAAGCGGATTAAATAAAATACACCCAGTATTAGTCAACACAGCTAAGGAAAATTATTTATAGAGTGGTGATTTACATGCCATACTCTCTGATGCATTTTACTCAAACTGGGAATGAGGGATAATAGTGTGATAAATGCAGAGTACATTTATTCACAAGGTCTGTGAAATGTATTCATGTTAAGAATTTCATTTAAATTCCCAGGGTTCAGGCCAGCTAGTAATTGCATCTTGGAGAAAGATCAACTCCACTAGGACTGTTGGTATGATGATCTGATTTGCCTTCATTAAAATGCACGCTCACTTCCCTTCTCAGTGGACTCCTTCAATAATTAAATTTCCTTGCATGTTGTATATGCTTACTGTCAAAAGTTGATGTAGTTTTTTTGTTTGTTTGTTTCTGGTGATTCTATTTAGTTGCAATAGTATAGTTGTGATCAATATTTTTATCAACCTAGAAAGGATACCTACTCTTTTAATACTTTCCTCCAATTTCAGATACTACAAGACCCAGACAGATAACGATAGGTTAAGAAACCCAAAAACTCAAGCTGTAGCATATGGGCCAGAGCAGACCATTATAGTAAGGCTTACACTATTCAAGTTGTGCAAGATCAGAAGGTGTAGAAAGACCTGGCTCATAGAATCACTAAGAGTCGGATACGATTGAATGGATATCATCATCATCATCATCATCATCATCATCATCATCCATTATTCTGGAGAAGACACTGGAAAATTTATCACAGATGGGGGGGCCTGAATTTGAGCTCAGTCTGGGAACAAGTTGATGAGGTGGAGATCCGCTGTGTGGAGAACATTGTGTGCATATATATTTAATAAGACAAAAGCTAATTGATACTTTTCAAACTAAGCCAATATATTAATGCATAATTTTACTTAATACATTTTTATTCATGTTTGTCTTTTTATGCACATTCTTGGGAGGCCATTTTTTTTCTGCACTATTTTTTGTGTTTGCATTTTCTTTTTTCATGTTTAACGCTTTTATTGAAGTTCTTGCATTTTCTTGACATATGTAACCTTACACCTTTTCATTTTATTAATCATGAACTGCATTTCAAAATTCTGAAAAATTGTGGGCTGTGACATGTGAAGGGAGTTATGGTTTACAGAATTGGCCTGGGATGCATTGGTTGGGGAAATTTCATATGAAAATGTGGATTATGAGCTGAGGTGGCACAGTGTTTAGAGTGCAGTACTGCTGACTGCTGGCTGACTGCAATTTGGCAGTTTGAATCTCACCAAGCTCAAGGCTGACTCAGCCTTCCATCCTTCCGAGGTCAATAAAATGAGGACTTAGATTGTTTGGGGCAATAGGCTGACTCTGTAAACCACTTAGGGAGGGCTGTAAAGCATTTTAAAGTGGTATATAAGCCTAAGTGCTAGTGCTAGTGCTATCATGCAGATTTCTTTGTTGTCCCAGATCTTTATAACATCACAGAACATTCTAGCCAAGTAACATGATTCTTTAAAATTCTATCAGCCTCTATTCCCAACTTGAACACTTTCTGCCTAGGTTCCCAGAATTCCCTTCCTGATAAGGTCATCGTTGAGAAATTTTGGAGAGAAATTTGACAGAAAGTTAGACTACATAACTTGTAACAAGTCAGCATTATTTATTTATTCTTTTATTCATTTGTTCGTTCATTCCTCACATTTGTGCCTCAATATTATATTAGGAAAGCACCACTTGTTCTTTTAAAAAAAGATACTCTTAAGAAGTAATAGAATGCTGAACTGCTACAAAGTCTTTTGAATAAGCAGAAATGCTGCACAAAATACAAATGTATAACTTGGCAAGTAGCCCTATTTATCTTCAAGTTATTTGAAATATGAATTTGCCTCCTGAACTAAATTATAACCCTATTTTGATTTATGATCCCACAGACAAAACACCTGGTGCTCCACAAGGAGTAATCATTTATCTAGCTTGCTATCCTATGTCTAGTGACATACTTTTGAAAACTTTTCAAGGAAGCACAATGGAACAAGGGGCCAATTGGGTCATTGCTATTTGATATTCCTTGATGAAGCAGACAACTGAAGGATCTCAGTGTGGAATATACAATGTGGAATGTAGTCCTTGACTGGGAACTTTAACTGGGACTAGAATTTCTGTCACTAAACAATACAGTTGTAAAACAAGATATCATATAACTAGATTGCTTAGCAATAAAGATCCCAGAAATTTCTATTTATTTATTTATTATTTATTTATTCAATTTATATACCGCCCTATTCCCGAGGGACTCAGGGCGGTTTACAGGGCTC
>JANHFR010002977.1:19078-29377 GCA_032468015.1 Mimophis mahfalensis | reverse complement strand
ATTCCAGCAACTGTTCTTTATATGTTTTAGCCTCCAGTCCCCTAATCATCTTTGTTGCTCTTCTCTGCACTCTTTCTGAGTCTCAGCAGGTTTTTTTATATGAAACTGGATGCAGTATTCCAAAGCATTATAAAGTGGATTAACACTTCATGTGATCTTGATTCTACCCCTCTGTTTATGCAGCCTAGAACTGTGTTGGCTTTTTTGGCAGCTGCAGCACACGGCTGGCTCATATTTAAGGGATTGTCTACTAATATTGTCCACTTAATATTGGAAAAACAAAACAGTTTGGTAAATCACAAGAGAAATCACTGAAGATAAAAATATGAAAACTATTTGCCAGTAATTGCTTTGATATAGAAGAAAAGGACACTGAGTAGGGGAAGAAAGAGCTAGGAACCTCATGTCTTCACCAAGTGAAATGTGAAAAGATTTACTACAGCATTATAGGTAGTCCTCGGCTTATGATCCCAAGTTCCACCAAATTTCCATTGCTACTACCGCTGCCAGCGGATGATCTATTTCGCCACAACGGCCACCCATCTGGGGTTTTCCCTGGCTTGCTTTCCAAGCAATTTAACCTGGGGACCCCACTGCTGCTCACGAGGGCCAATCTGAGCCCAGCACTCACCTTGCTGTTTGAGCCAGCCCCGCTCCTTGATGAAACCGATGAAGGGAGCGATCCCTGTGCCTGGCCCAATCATGATGACAGGAGTGTTAGATTTGAAAGGCAGACGGAACTGGGACTTCCGGACATACAAGGGCACTGTGGATTTGTGCCCATTCTCATTGGGTTGCTTGTTCTTCAGCCAGTTAGTAGCCACCCCTTTGTTTACTCGGTTCGTTTTGGTAGTGTACTCCACGACAACGGCACAGATATGGATGGAGTTTGGATCTACCTGGAAAGGGGGTGAAATGCAAGAAAGAGCCATCAGGAGGTTTTCCTGGTTTTGTGGACCGGGGGAGTGGCGGGAGGAAAATGGTTCCGTGTGCATGTGCACAAGTGCACCTACCACATGTGCACCCACCACTCGTGCAAATGGAGCATGCCCACACACACTCGCCCACTGCTTGCAGAAGTGGGGATGCATCAGAGGTGGTATTCAGCCAGTTCCAACAGGTTCCGGAGAACTGGTAGCGATAATTTTGAGAACCGGCAAATACAACCTCTGATTGGCTGACAGCATACCCACGCCCACTTAGCCACGCCCACAGAACCAGTAGTAAAAAAATTTGAATCCCACTACTGGGATGCATGCGTGCGTTCACCTGACACTTCGCAGCCTGATTTTGAACAGCTCAAAGCCCAGTAGTGGGCTGTGGCCCAAAGGTTTGGGACCCCTGTCCTATAGCATTTCAGATAAATGGTTGTCCAATCTCTTCTTAAAAACATTTAGACAAGAACCGTGACTTGGGTTTCCTTAGAGTGCAAAGAGGCATTCAAGCCCAGAACTGGATTCTGACTTTAACACAGAAAAATACTGAGATTCAAATACAAGCTTCTAGTGAAATATAACCATAATATATGCTCAGTATTTAGGCAATGTCTCAGTGGATTATCAGACAATCAAAAAAGGGAACGAGTAAGGAAGATGGGCAGCCTTGCAGGCCATCCAGTCCAAACCCTTGCTTGATGCAGGAAATCCAAAATTATAACACACTCAGGGAGTTATCCTGCCTCCCCTTGAAGGCCCTTCTCCAGTGAGGTAGTACAGAGTCCCAAGTTTTCAGATTGATTGCTTGATTATGAGCCATCAAATTGGTATCAAATTGGTATCGGCAACCACATAGATTTTATCCATGTTCCTAATTGGTTCCAATGTTTGGATTATTCCTACTGGAGACTGAATATAAAAGAAACCTTCTAATACTCAGCTGACATCAAAGCTGACATCAATTGTCCTATATATGAAGACCCTGAAAACAATATTTTCCTTTCAACATCTGGCAACTCTTTGGGTTCTGAAAAGCATCTCCATGATCTTTCCTTCTCCCTCCATCTGCTCTCTATGCCCAGGATCATTTATTGCCTTCAATTTGAACCCATTTTAGTTTGCCTCAATCTTTTTCTATTGCTGGTCTAACTAGCGTGAAATAAAACACGACGATTACTTCTCCTGGTGGAATTCACATAGTCTTTACATTAGAAATTTGCTGGGGGGAGGACTGGGGGGGGGGACACGGACGGACGGGGACCCCCTTCTTTCACAAATCATTTATTTCTCTTGAAACATTTGTAAGGAGCTGTAACCCAACTCCTAACACAGTTAAATTTCACCTCATCAATGACTGTTCAGGCTGTGACATTTATTTATAATGGGACTTATAATGGGAGTTACATGCCGCCCTATCTCCTGAAGGACTCACAATAAAACCATAAAAAACATACAAGATTAAAGATAGATTAAACTACAATCCCATTAATGTCAGACATTTGAACTAAAATTTAAATTAAAACAAAATAAAATCCCCCATCAGTCCAGGCCAGCCTGATGGAATAGGAGTGTTTTCAGGTCGCGGCGGAAGGAGCGGAGGTCGGGGGCCATCCGGACCTCCAGGGGGAGCTGGTTCCAAAGGGTGGGCGCAACCACAGAGAAGGGTCTCCCCCTGGGGGTCGCCAGTCGACACTGTCTGGCTGACAGCACCCTGAGGAGGCCCTGCCTGTGTGACTGCACCGGGCAATGGGATGATATTGTAGCAGGGAGATTCATGGTTGCTGAAGTGAGAGAAAGACTCACTCAAAATATCCACCTTCATCGCAGCTAGTGTAGGAAAAGTGAAATTTCGTTTTCAGCTAAGGTAAAAACACAAGGACGGGGGAGGTCGGGTGGGTAGAAGGACTAAAGCACACATATCGTAGAAAAGAAAAAAAAAGACGAGAGAACAAATACATTGTGTTGTCAACCAGGAGAGCTCCTGGCACCCCTTGCCAGCGTGCTCACCTTGGATGTAGAAGCGATGGAGTAATAGCGAGCTTGGAGACGGGGAAGCAGTTCACAAAGATGGTCAATAGGGGGCTTCAGAGAAGGTGTGTCCTGCAGGATAGCCAGGATATTCCTCCGGGCCTCAACAACCCAGCTGAGATACAAATTCTAGATTAAGCAAACATTTAGGTTAGGGGAGAAACACAATCAATTGTGGGTTGATTTTCCAAAAAAGTCCATTCTAGACAAATCAAACTCTGGGCTTAAGGTCTTCCCTTGCTTGATATACTCCAAGAGGGGCTTTAGGCTGTAACTTCGATCCACACTGGTTTGCATGGCATAACTGTTACATCCAGTGTACTGGGAGGATGGGAAATAAGGGAAGCGTGCTCTAAGTTAACCGAGGAAAAAAAACTGCAAGGCTGGCTTAGCAAAGACAACCGGCTATCACCAAATCTGATATGTAAGCACCACCATGGGGAGATTCCCAGTCCTGCTTTTTAACTTGAGTTGCCATTCAGGGTGGGATTTTCCATGGGCTAAAAGGGCAATCCTGACAACCCAAACAGCTGTCCATCCTTATTCTGTTTCTGCCTTACCAGAACAGCAGGCTGGGAAAAGCTAAGTGAGCTGTGGACCATGCATGTCTATCTCCCCAGTTGGCATTTCACCACTGAAAAGAGATTCCGTACTGTTTTGCTTGTCTGATTCGAAGAAAATTGGAAAAAAATCCCCTATGACTACCAATTCCAACAAGTTCTCCTTCCAAGGATCAATGGTATGTATTTCCCTGAAAATAAGACCTAATTCTAGCGTGATTTTTCAGGATGCTTGTAATATAAACCCTACCTCAGAAATAAGCCCCAGTTAAGATTGTCAGCCAGACAGACACATTTAATACCATATTTCCCTGAAAATAAGGCCTAATGCTCTTTTGGAGCAAAAATCCATATAAGACCCAGTCTTATTTTCAGGGAAATACAGTAAGATTTTCAGAGCTGGGCTGCAAAAAAGGAAAAAAATTACAGAGAACCACCAGATGGCAGCATAGTGAGTTTTTGCTTTTATCTTTGCCACCACCTAGTTTGGTACAGTACAAGTTTGGTGGCACTAACCACAAATGTAACATTAAGGAGACCCACCTTGCCTTCAGCAGAGGAGGAAGCCATCTTGCGCAGTTGCTCCTGCTCACTGGGATTTGTGGCATATTGTGCCAACTCATAGAGAACATTTGTGCGTGGTGGATTAGTGATATCCAAATAGTAGGTCAGGGCTGTGCGGTATGAAGTTGGGCAAGGGAATGGATGCTTCTTGTTGGATTCCTCTGCGAAGAAGAGGAGGGAGGAAGAGTTCAGAAATTCAAATCCAATCTTACGTGGGTAACGAACTGTTTTGAAACTCATTAAATTCGGTGTTCAACGATTGTGACGCGATCATTTTGTCCAGGTACATATTGTTGGTTTGGTACGTAACACACAAGCTAGAACTTGTTGATGTCAGATGCCCTATGACCCACTAAATTATTCCTTATGGGGAAAATGTGTTTGGTACTCATCATTTTTAGTACTCATTGCACCTCCTGGAACCAATTAATGATCGGTACCAAAGTACCACTGTATAAGCCTCCAAATCCAGCTTAAAGAGCCCAAGCAACAATCCTGAACTTCATAAAGGATTGTAGCTGCCTGGCTGAGACCGAAGGGCAAGATCAACCAGAGTTTTCATAGTCCTAACCAATGACTAACCAACTGAGCTTCCACCACAGTGTTCCAAAGACAAAATATTGGCTTTCCAACTGGGAGCCAAAGTCATATTTTAACCTTCCCCAAGCTAGCACGGCTCCAGCTAAGAACTGTACGAGTTGAAGTTCATATATCTGGATGGCATTCATACAAGGGAAGATAATCTACCCAATTCTTAACTCTGCTGTTCACTGGACAGTTTTGCTGCCCCAACATTGTTCTACTGGTTTGGTAGTTATGGAGACCGGAACCATGTGTCCCCGCAGGCAATGCAAGGCTGGGCAGGTGGATAAAAACAGGACAAAATGATTTCTTTAAAATATCCAATTTCCAAAATGTTTGTGTGAGATAAGGTCACCTTGCGAGGGGAAAGAAAGCTCTTGTGTGAAGGAGACCAGCACACTTGAAATCAGAGAAATAATTGCGTAAGAGCACACAATGCAAGAGAACAGACGGTTCACTAAGCTGAAATATGAAACAAAGAAGGAACTCTCAGTTCTGGGTCTTTACCACCTCCCTCACCATCCATACTGTAACCAAGATACAACAGCAGTGGCTCTGTTAAGAGCCTAGGTGGCGGCAGAGCTAAAGGCTACCAATTGCTGAGCCCAGAATCTATTGGCAATTCAGCTGGAAGATTCATTCAATATCCCCCAAAATGCAAGTAGAGCATGTCTGCCCCCATCAACTACTGCACATTGTCAACAGGCCTAGCAGGTTTGGCAGGTCTCCCCACTTCAGAAGTTGACATCTCGGGTTTATAAAGAGGTCCAAAGAAGACTGCAGAGCACCTTAATTGAGCAACCTGATTGGGCAACTGGATGTAAACGCCCCTGAAATCAGGTGTGGAAACTAGTTCTGCCAGAAGTGAATTCTAGCTTCAAATAGTTGCTATAGCACAGGCTGGAAATTATGCCAGCAGGAAACATTTGCTGCAGCAACTGTCAAACAAACTGTAAAAGAATGAGAACTGTCCGTGAAAAACAAAGTACACTCTTAGTTATGTGCTCCTCTGCAGCTGGCTCTTTTGATAAAATGGTGGGAACATGCTATTCCTAATAACTGTAAGGCAGTTATTTCTCAGTGGTGGCCACTGGAAGACGTGCGGACTTGCATTGCTGGCTAGGAAATTCTGGGAGTTGAAGTCCACAAATCTTCAAGTGGCTGAGATAAATTGCCTTGCAGTTATTAGAAACAGCGTGTTCCGTCAGCCACAGATTGTACGGTAAAGAAGAATGGGAACAGTTGATCAAACGATCTGATAAAACAGGGGGAAACATTTTGCACCATCCGTTTTCAAAACGAAAAAGCACATAACTTACACAAAGGAGGCATCTTTATGTACTCACCATCTAAATTGTTTAAGGAGATTACTGTATCCAAATCAGCACCAAGTATTTCACCAAGCTGGTTCACCAGTGAAGTATCGTTGGCTGGGTACACAGCAATATGGTCTCCAGACTCATACCTGGGAAAGAAATCAAGAGGTTGAGTTTGTAAATCACGTAAGGTATGGTTTAACTATGCTCTGTTGAACAAACCACGGCTGTCTGGGTCCACACAACATGCTAAGCCAAAACAAAAGCACATGATGGTTTAGTGAACCACAGTCACATAGTTTAGTCCGACTGATGTCACTGAAGTACATCTCTGGATTCCAAGTCCTTGTTAAGGGTCTCCACTAATCCTGGGAATTCCTCAACAACACTATTAATCCAATACTCTTAAAATTAGGAGTATTAGCATTTCATCTCTATTACACCAGAGTCACACCTTTTAAAGCAGAAGGCGGCAAATCCTTTGACATAGATTTAAGGCTGCATTCACACAATGTGTTTCAGCTGGTTACTGAATTTATCCATAAAAGAAAGTCCTCACGTAAAGACCATACTTGGAGCCATCAACTCCTTCACCAAGTGAAATGGTTGCAACCAACACCACGTGATCACAACTTGCGATTTTACTGCCAGTTTCTCCATCAACTGCTTGTTAGAAACTGGCTGTGAAGCACGCAAATGTTGATCACAGCTTCGGGACACTGCAAAGATCACAAATGCCTGCCAGTTGGGAAATCACGTGATCACAGAGACACTACAACAGTCATAAATGCACGGACTGGTTGTTAAAGTTACTTTTTCAATTTTATTGTAACTTTGAATGGTTGCTAAACAGGGCAGTCATTAACCAAGGCCTACCTGTATGCTGAGTTTGTACAATACAATGATCTATTAATTTAAAAAGTGTGCTACTTAATACAACCTGCTAATCCACACACAGAGAAGTAATTTAGGTTATCCATAAAACAAGTTTAGCATGTTGTGTAAACACAACCTCTAAGTTTTTAAACTGAGCTGGTTAACTGTTTTGTCAACGCAGCCATCAAGCATGTGTTTAAAGCAAACCTCTTCATTCCAGTGCCTTGCAGCTTTGCCGATGCTGAAATCTCCAAAATCCCCATTTACCTGATTTTGGACCCAGTGATGTCCAGTTCAAGATGCATTAGGTGTCTCTCTCCACCTTGGTTGAGCTTCCGGTTCAAAGAAACTGGGGCCAAATAGGGATTCTTGGCATCAAATGGTCTAGAAGGAACCCCAAGAGACATACCTGGTTAATGACTTGAATGGTTTACTGCACTGCAATTGGATCTTCTGAACACATACTCAAGGAGGTCTTTAACAAGGTAGCAACTAAAAGCAATTGTTTGCAATGGCATCCATGTTCCAGAGCCCTCTGCACACACACGCATGCGCGCACACACATACACACTCACCCCATAGGCCACACACTCTCACTAGTGGATTTCCAAAAAGCAATTCATGCAATATTTTTTGATATCATCTTTGTTTTTCTACTTTGTAAACCACCAGGAGCTGCTTGAGCAAATAGACCAAGTTTGCTTCCCCATAGTTCTACATGGCATCAACTGTTCTTCAGAATTTAAAAAAATGAAATCAATAGCTGAAATATCGTGAGATCCTGGTGTCTTCACAAACATTTGCTTTTGACCAAATGAGAAAAAAAAAAAAAAACAGAATTGCTGAAGCTTCCTACCCTCCCATTACATTCACTGCTCTGGTGGCACATCTGATGAGAAAGTCATTAATTAAAGTAACACCAACACGTGGGACTCTTACAGTCTGGCCAGAGTTAGCTATCTCTCAGGTAGCTCTTTCCCAGGGAGGCTCCCCCTCATTCTTTCTTAAAGGAAAACTTCAGAAAAAAATGTGAACATCTCGTGGTCCTACATTTTTCACCTGCCCTTGTTACAGGAAGCAGTTCTCAAAGACTGTATGGCTACCACCTAACTCCGCCTACCAAGACTGGATGCAATTTCTTAATATCTCTTTGACGTACAATTGTTCACGAATGGACATTCTTATTCATAACTGGATGAGGGCTTCCTGCTGCTAAGAATTCTCCTTAAGTTACTACCGTACATCCCTTTTCATAGGGATTTCTTTAAACAGGATTTAACAGAGAAGGGGCTGCTTCTTGAATTTTATTGTTTCTATTGTCTATGTGCCCTGCTGATTCCATATATGGCTCTTTGACCCTTTGGGAGTAAAAAGAGGAAGTAATAATAATAATTAAGTAGAAGATGGAGGAGAAGGAGCAGCAGTAAAAGACCTAATAACAATAAAAGGAGGAGGAGGAGGAAATAGGAATAATAGTTTTAAAAGGAAGCGGGAAGTACAATAGAAGGAAAAAAGATTTCCTTGCAAAGAGAATTCAAGCATTTCAGAACGGTCAAGATTTTATCGTTGCAGTTTGGGAAATGCTTACAACCAATTCAGGCCCTACCTGTGGTATGGAATGTAGTCTGGATACCTAAAAAAGAAGGGGCTGCATTCCAGAGGACAAAGAGACAGCCAAGCTTACATACTTTGGCCAAGAGAAAGAGAATTAAGAAGGCTCCTTCCTAGCAATTCTCAGACTATATCTATGGCAATGTTGCATTAGTTTGGCAAGACTTCTGTCTATAGGTGAGGAGCAATAAAGGAAACGGCTCAGAAGTAATTCCACGTGTCTTTCCTGGATTGGGGAGGCCTGCCACTAGCCTTCCATCCTTGGAAGGTCTGTTATTTGTCTCTCAGCCTCCCTTTTGGTAACTTACGGTTTCTGGTTCTCATAGCTCTTGAGGCGTCCCATTTCACCCATGTAAACTTTGCTCGGGTCGATGTCTTTGTGAACAACCAGCTCGTACTGCCGAATACTAGGGGGGAAAAAAGAAAGGAAATAAAATTTGTGTAGAAAATCAGTTTGGCCAAGTGGTTAAGGCACCAGGCTAGAAAGCACAAGGCCATGAGTTCAAGCCCCACCTTAGCCATGAAAGCCAGCTGAGTGAATTTGGGCCAGTCACTCTCTCTCAGTCCAACTCACCTCACAGTGTTGTTGTTGTGGGGAAAATAGGAGGAGAAAGATATGCTGGATATGTTCTCAGTCTTGAGTTATTTGTAAAAATAATAAGGGCAGGGTACAAATAAATAAATGGATGCTGGGCTTTCAATTTCAGGGGCCAGAGTGGGATGGACCTCATATGGCCACATGGTGAACCTGGAGGCAGACATTAAGGGATTCCCCCACGATCACAGCAGAACCGCAATAGCAATAGCACTTAGATTTACGGTATATATCGCTTATCAGGGCTTTCAACCCTCTCTAAGCGGTT
This sequence comes from Mimophis mahfalensis, assembly GCA_032468015.1. Lineage (NCBI taxonomy): Eukaryota > Metazoa > Chordata > Lepidosauria > Squamata > Mimophis > Mimophis mahfalensis. Next base: position 20,042 of record JANHFR010002977.1, on the reverse strand, counting down.
TACAGAGTAAGCCTATTGCCCCCAACAATCTGGGTCCTCATTTTACCCACCTGGGAAGGATGGAAGTCTGAATCAGCCTTGAGCCTGGTGAGATTTGAACTGCCTAATTGCAGGCAGCTGGGAGCTAAGTACTACATACAGCACTCTACTCACTATACCACCATGGCTGTTAAAGGCTGGGGCAGGTTCTCTCTCCTCCTTCTACATGCTGTATTTTTCCAAGAGCAGTTTATCATAGGTTACATGATGGGAATGGATACGGCCTCCATCTTCCCTCTTTGCTGCCACCATGCAAAACTCCTCTTGCTAGAACTCAGAGCTGCTCACTTGATGACTACTTTAGAAATCAAGCAGAACACCACCAAGTGCCCCAAACCCACTCTTTGCAGAAGGTGTATCAGATGTTACCAAACCCTCTTCTCTTATTAGTTGCTCTTCCACACTGACCTTGATTCATCTCCTGTGGCTTCCACGCCAAAATGTTCACACACTGCTGGCCAAAACTGTTCACGCCAAGTTATGAAATCTTCTTCCAAGCTGTTGGAAACAGTGAAGGGAGAAATGAGGAAAGCCAAAGGCATCAGAGTCAATACCCAGTATACAGATTAAAGATTCTCAACCTCAGCAACTTTAAGATGTGTGGATTCCAACTTCCCACTAGTCAATTCTGGGAGTTGAAGTCCACATACTTTAAAGTAGCTGAAGCTGAGCAACCCTGATCCAGATCCTTCACCTTATCATCCCTTCTGACTTTATATACTGTCCAAGCCATAAGGAAGAGCCAATTCAATCATGCATCCCTCTGATCAGTTGTAGAAAGGGCAAAATACCCCCTGTGGATAGGGCGCGCAATTTGGGGGTCTTCCTGGATGCGCGGCTCTCCCTTAAAGATCATGTGGGGACCATGGCCAGGGGGGCCTTCGCCCAGGTTCGCCTGGTGCACCAGTTGCGACCCTATCTGGAC
>JANHFR010002974.1:5390-16994 GCA_032468015.1 Mimophis mahfalensis | reverse complement strand
CAGGTGACCCTGAGGACACAGATAAACCTCCAAGTGGCCTCAACGACCCTCTAAAAGGATGCAAATGACCAGCTGTCCACAAGGAGTATAAATCCTTTCATTCCCCACCACCCCATCAAAGCGGAAGAAGCTTCTTGGATGAGAAGCGAAATGTCTTAAAAACAACAACAAAGGAAGTCCAGTTGCCTCCTTTAAAAAAACACCTTCGGGACAACCGTGTCCTGGAGGACTGAGCATCTCCACAGATGCACGCTCGCCCCGAGATCAAAACAGGACCAGAGGCGATCCAGGCTCAATCGGTTCCTCCACCCGGAGATGCCGCCAGGCGCTCTCACCTGTTCTCTATCTCTTGCTGCAGGTGCTGGTAGTCCTGGTGCTGCTTCAGCTCCTTCATCTCGTCGAAGCGCTTCAGCAACTCGCTGGCTGCCTCGGAGGCAGCCTTCCCCGCCTGCTCCAGCTGCTCCAAGCGTTGCTTCAGCTGCTCCTGCAGGAAAAGAAGAGGTGAAAGCTACAGGCTCCTGTCTTCACAAACACTGTGATGCCGGCAGGCATTTTGTGGTCTCTCCCTGCTCCCTGGCTGCCAGGATCCGATCAGCTGGAAACAGAGAGGGAATGCCTGGCTTGGTTTTAAGAGCTATGCAGCCCCGTTTTCGCTCTTTCCAAACTTTATCGGTCATGCCGATCCCCCAAGAACCAATCTTAAACTACGTATAGGAACAGCAAACAGTGCTTTGCCCGCGTGGAAAGGACGTCTTGGGTTTCCCTACCACACAGAGCATATACAAAAAATAATAACAGTAATAAAAGGCCAAAGAACACGATGCAGGCCCAGAAGAAGATGGGAGAGACAACATCCAAGACGCACTACAACAGCATCAATTAACAATGGCTGAGCGCGCCGGAAGGGCCAGATCTTTTGTTATCTCCCTGGACACCTGAAGTGGTAGGAGAGGAAGGATGGAAGGAAAGAAAAAAGGAAACAAAAGGAGGAGGAGGGGAAGAAGAAATAGGAGAAGGGGAAGGAGGAGAAGGAGAAGTCGGGGAAAGAGGAGGAGGAGGACAAAGAGAAGGAAGGAGAAAGAGAAAGAAGGAGAAAAAGAAAGAAGGAGGAGGAGGAAGGTGGAGAAGAAGATGAAGAGGAGGAAGAGGAGGAGGAGGACCTAAATCTGGGTATGAACCAATCTACAGAGAACCAATCTCTCAATTAGACTGGGACCCCTTTGAAACCCCTAACCAGTTGCCAGCAGTGCAATTTCCGGGAGAAATCTCCCTTGTCCTTTCCTTCAAGTCAAACGTCTTAAGCCAGTTATGGTACCCAAATCCAGTTCGAAGGCCTAATCCTAATTATTCCTGGCCACTTTCAAGACCACATGGTGTAGCCAAATAAGCTTCCGCTGCCTCATCCGATCTCACGCCCACCTGGCCTTTGTGCTCACCTTTCCTTTCAGCTTCTGGATCTCCTTGTGCAGGTGTATGAGGCCTTCGACTCCTGTACTTTTGGATGGGGGACTCAGGAGGGGTTCCTGACTGTTCTCCGCGGGACTGCATTTCTTCTGGGCCCATGTGAAACAGAATAAGAGCAAGTTAGGTTGGACTCACAACTAGGGGCTATAAAAAAACACAGGATTCTTGAAGGCAGGTGAGGTCTAACGTCCTCTGATGCAGCTCCGATTTGCGATAACCATTGTGACACAAAAAGGTCGTAAAATGGGGCAAATGTCACTTATCAAATGTTTTGCTCGGCCTTACAAATAAAAGGTGAGAAAAACAGTGATTGTAAAAATTTTAAAAAGGCGTCACCTGGGCATCAGGAGGGGCTTCTGTTAACAATGGTTGGGGGCTCTGTTGATTGGCAGGAGAGGCATCAGCCTTTAAAGATAAGCCATGGAAAAGGGATGCTCCTTCCGGAGTGGATTTTGCCAAGAGAGGATCTGAATCTGGAGAACGGGAGATGATTTTTTCAAGCACCCAGCCCGTGTAGGGTGACAGCACTGGGAGGGATTTATCCTCTTCTAAGAAGCCCTGAAAAAGAACAAAATGATATATAAGACAGGGGTGTAAGTGCTGTCCATACGCCTTCATCCACACCTCCCTTTGCTACTTTCCAGGAAGTGCAGCCATTCAAGGTGCAGGAAGCAGGGAAGACAATATTGAATGGGGAACATATGAATTTAAAGGAGAATATCTGTAGCTCAAGGTTGACATGTGGGGTCTTGGGGGCTCTCTGAGCTTGCTTGTTTTCTTGCAGACGTTTCATCACCCAAATAAGTAACATCATCAGTGCTAGAAAGGAAGGCGGGGGAGGAGGACGACGATGACAATGACTGTGGGGTCCTTAGTGCTCTCTGAACTTGATTATTTTCTTGCACACATTTCATGACCCAAACTAGGGAGTCTTCAGTGCGAGAAGGGGGCAGAATCACAAGAATATAAACGGCCAGCACTCCTTACGAACACTGATGATGTTACCTAGTTGGGTCATGAAATGTCTGCAAGAAAACAAGCAAGCTCAGAGAGCACAAGGACCCCACAGTCCTCCTCATTTTCCTCCCTGCAACCTCCACACATTTAAATTTGCTTCCAAAACAGAACCCACAATAAATGGAATAATAGGTCAAAAAGGCTCAAATTGACAATTCCCTGATTTACGTTCACAGGAAGCCCATTTTATTAAACAATTTAAATAAATGAATACATTTTGGGAATCAGACTTGCTAAAAATGCTGTTTATTAGGGCCAATTTCAATGCAAGGAATTTTAACCTTTCTGGTGGATGGGATTCCTGGGCATACCTGGGGAGAAGGCCCCAATCTATATTAAAAAGACTCACCTCTGTGAAATCTATAATGCTAATTCAAATTCTAAAAAAAAATAAAGAATCAGGAATAGAATTCAATTCTTTATTGGCCAAGAGTGACTGGCCACACAAGGAATATCTGTGGTGCATAAGCGCTCAGTGTACATATAAAAAAATGATAATCATAATCATAAAATGCAATCATCATAAATCATAGATACACTACAGCTAATTCTCAACTTACATTTCGTTGTTCATTTAGTGACCGTTCAAAGTTACAACAGCACTAAAAAATGTGGCTTATGACCCTTTCCCCACACTTATTTGCAGCATCCGCATGGCTGCTGGATCCAAATTTGAACCCTTGGCAATTGGTTCCTATTTATGACGGTGGTTCCTATTTATGATGTGATCCCCTTTGGCGACCTTCTTACAACCAAAGTCAATCAGTGAAGCTGGGTTCACTTAACAACCAGGGGACTCACGAATACCGTGGCGAGCAAGGTCGCAAAATGGGGGCAAAAAACTCATTTAACAAGCGTCTTCACTTAGCAACGGGCTCCACTGTGGTTGTAACTCAATGGTGCAATATTTAGGTATAATATTAGTAAAAATTATTAAATTTATATACTGCCTGATTGTGGGGAGGAATTCTGGGAAGAAAATTGTGTGTGTGGGGGCCTACAAGGACCCCCCTCCCCCGTTTTGCAATTGCAGGATGAGGGGGAGGGGCGTCCCCCTCCTCCCTGCCTGCTGGACCCCCCTGCCCATCATCCCCAGCTAGGAGAAGCAGAAGCAGCATCGCTCCCCGAAGCGAGGGGTGTGTGTCTCGAGGCCGGCCACCTCCGCTACCAGGCTGCCCCCCAGGTACCCCAATTCTCATCACGCTCTTCCCCTCCAGGGGAGGGGAGGCCGATGGGAGTTGTAGTCCCCCAGCCGGGGAAAGAGAAGCTGGGGGAGCCAGGGCGCAACGGGGCACCTCCTCGAGCGGGCTCCAGTCGCGGCAGTAGCGCAGCCGCCCTTTGCGGGTGCTCCGCAGGGCCTCCACGGTCTCCATCCGAAATTGCTCCGAGGACGGCATGACGCCGAGAGAAAACGGTCGCGCCGGGCAACGCCGGGCCCGCCCGACGTCACTTCCTGTTCCGGAGAGGCGGGGGGAAGACGGCGTTTAAGAAAGCGTCATAGAGCTGCGAACGGTCTCTTCCCCTGGGGGAAGTATAAACTCGCGAAAGGCTAGAGGGGCCCTTCGCGTAGACAATTCTGAGTGTCTTCTTCGGAGCTTCTCCAGCACGGTTGTGCAAACGGTGAAATTCCCCCCCAAAAGCCAACTTTTCTTTGGTAACGTTTCGCTTCACATCCAAGGGGGGTTCTTCAGTTCATGCAAATCCTTCCAATGAATGACAAGAAACAATGGATGGAAACTAACCAAGGAGAAACTTCCAAACATTGAAGACAGTTAACCAGTGGAACTGCTTGCCACCAGAAGTTGTGGGTGCTTCAATACTGGGAGGTTTTAAAGAAGAGACTGGACAGTCCCTTGTCTGAAATGGTATAGGTTCTCCTGCTTGAGCAGGGGGCTGGACTAGAGGAGCCCCCAGGTCCCTTCCGGCTCCGTTATCCCGATTCTGATTCTTCCAGTCCCCACCAGTCAGTTAGAACTGAAGCTTCCTGGATGAGAAGCAAAATATTTTCAAATCGGAGGGGGGGGGGAAGCCAAGTCCAATTGCCATTTGGACAAAAATCAATTCTGGGTCTCACACTGAAAATTCCAGCTATCTTGTCCAAAAGTTTTCTGATTTCTCTTTAGAGATGTTTAAGCAATTCAGAATTCATCCTTTCTACGGGTCTGAGCAGCTGAAGCTGGGATCCAGTCTTAAATTCTGCAGAGGAGTTAGTTAACCCTATGATTCCACTTCACGGAGAAATTCATTCAAGAAAATTTTGGTAAGTTTAAACCTTACAGACGTCAACTTCCAGAATTCCCCAGCCAGCTGGGAATTCTGGAAGTCTGTCAGGCTTAAAGTTGCCAAGTTTGGAGACCCCTGATCTAAAAGCTGACACTTGATTCCCATCACCCTCAACCAGGTTTTGTTTTAAAGTGGATTGAAAGTTGCTTTCAAACCCCGGATAAATGGATGAATCGTGCAATGGGATAATAAATGGAGCCTGCAAATGATTTAGTTTTGTGAACTGGATTAAGTGTGGCTAGGAAAAAGATCCATCTATCAAGGTGGATCCATCTTCTTCCTAGCTGCGTTTAATCCAATTCATGTTATTCAGAAAAAATGCAACACAAAAGGTATTATTTCTAATGGAAAATTCAGGAAACTCAACCAAGGCAGCCTATGATAAGAGTTGTTTTTTTTGTGCAAAGGGGTTCTGTTTCTTTTTTCGTTGAAACTAAAAGCACACCCACAAATAAAAAATTAAAAACTAAGATATTTCAAGAGGGAAAAAAAAGCTTTATCATATTATCTTTTCACATTTTTAAAAAAGTCACACGTCAATTTGAATCTCTTAAATCTTTTCAAGGCAAAGTGATGGTCTCACACATAAAAATCAAAAAATGCTGACTCGGTTAGCTGATTCCTTGCACGCCCATACAACAAAGAACAAAATGTGATAAAAGCACAGAACTGGCACGGTGGAAACAGTGTTTTATATTCGGCAAAGCAAAATGGTTTCTCTAATTCACTTGAGGGAAAAAAATAAAGCTCGCTCCCAATTTGAAATCCCCTGGTTAATAGAGTAAAAGCTCAGATATTATCCTGAACATTTGCAATTTCACCCACCCACCCACTTGGAGAAAAAGAGTAATATTCAACGAACAGAATAATCATTGCTTGACATGAAAGAAAATATCTGTGGCTTTGTAAATGCAGAACCTAGTAACTCGTACAAAATAAACTAAGGGGAAGATTTAAGAACTGTGCCGTTAAATCAGGACATTTAACATACATTTGTCTTGAAATTTGTGGTTCCAAATGTGTCATTACAATATCATTCATTGAAACAGAAATTGGGGGAAGAACTTATTTCCTTTCTCACACAACACACACCTGGTTCAAGGAAGAAAACCACACACAACTGCTAACACAAAAGTAAACTTCCCATTGGTTTCGGTATCCTACCACATGATCTTTGAATCAGTGAGTAAAGCAATTTCCCAAATGTGAATACAAAACTTCAGAAAAGATAAAAAAAAAGTGGGTGGAAAACCCATGCAGGGTATGCAAACGATGGAAGCTGGGTTAAGGCACTAGGAGTTTTGGCAAGGCTTGGAGCCCCCTGTGCCAGACGCCTCCCCCTTTCCAACCGTCGGAGCTGGATTCCAAGAGGGGCAGATTCCAGACCCAGATTATGGCTTTGTAAGTTGGGTTAGGTGCCAGGCTCCAACCGAGCCTGGTGCAAGGAACGATGGGAAGGGGTGGAGAGAGCCAAGGGGTGGCTACAGAGGAGACCGGGGACGAATGGGAGAGCTGGACAAGATGCTGTCTCCGAAGACGTTGGCGTACGAAGACTTGAGGAACTGCACGTAGTTCTGCATGCTGCGATTGGTGCTCTCCGACTGCTCCAGGCGGTCTTTCAGGTCCTGCAGGCGGCTGTGGTACCGGCGCTCTGCCTGTGTGAAGGGGGGGAAATAAAAGGGTTGTGAGCCTGTGTCCTTCCCTTCATCAAAAATGGGGAGTCCGTTCCTCCGCCTCTTGCTTTTCCAACAAAAGGATGCACAGAGACGTCCTTTGGATGGACAGTCTAGGACTTTGAAAGCCCCCTACTCCCTGATGAGCTGACTACAACTCCCACAACCCCCTTTGGCTTTGGCCAACGATAAGCCAAGGGGAGAACATCTTCACTGTCTTTCTTTTAAAGACCCCGTTAATCTCTTGCGGGGTGAAGTCTTGGGCAACTGAATGGAGCTGCGTGTTTATTGGCCGGATGCTTTTCCTGTCGCCAGGGTGGTGTTTTGTTCAGTAGATATAATCTCATTGTGCCCAGAGAGAGAACTATCTGCCTCTACCTAGGATCGAACGCACAGCCTCCTGATTGTGAGGCGAGCGCGCCACCTCTAGGCCACCACACCACTCAAGTGGAGAATATCTTGAAGACCTCAAACTGTTTCCTCCCTGCTCCGAGAGAAAAAATCAGCACTTCTCCATGTTCGACGGAGGCCACCACTAAACCTGTATGTCCTCCCCACATAAAAACAGCCAGTCTAGGCTTCCTAACACGGAAGACATCTATTGTTGCAGGCTCCTTACATCATCTTTACTGCGTCGTAGCTGGTTCAGCTCGCTTTTGGTCTTGCTCAGCTGGGTTTCCAGGTCCAGCATTTTTGACTGGGCCATCCTCTCTCTTACGGCTGCCCGTTCCCTTGTTTGCTCCAGCTGGGGGCAGAAAGAGAGCAATTAGGATAAGCAAGGGCCAATCCATCTCCATCCCAGGGAAGGAGGGCTGCTTGGTCCCCTTCAAATGAGGATCCTTGCTTAGACCTTCAGAGTTGCTGGCTTTCTCTCAAAGGCCAATGTTACCATCATTGGAAGGATCCAAGCTAAGGAACACTCGAGTTTTCTTGGGAGTTGTGATAACTCCATCGCCACAATCTTCTCCTTGTTAAGTCTTGTACAATCCGCTCTTCAAGAGACTTGGAAGAAGAACCAGCTATCCCACTCAAGGAGGGACCCACCTGTTTCTTGGCGTCATCAAAGGCCATCTCCAGCTGGCGTGCCAAGGACCCACATTCCCTGGTCTTCTCCTCGAGCCGGAGCTGGGCCTGGTGGATAGACTCTTCCCTTTTTGCAATGATCTGGAGAAATTCTACGTTCTGCCCACTCGTCGCTTCCAGTTTCCTAAAGTGGAACCACATGTGATTTACGGGCAGCTGTGACAGCTTTTTGAAAGAAAGAGCTCCGACCGGATTATCAGTAGGTGATCGATACGGTTTCCTTTACTGATTAATCCCAGGAGTCTTGAAACACTTGTGGACTTCAACTCCCAGAGTTCCTCAGTCGGCATGGAGCTTGAGGAATTCTGGGATTTGAATCCCCCAAGTTGCAAAGTTTGGAGACCTCTGGATGGACCCAAAGAGATGGCCTTGAGGGATTATAAGGACGTTTTGATTTTTGTTCCCAATAATTAAATCGACTGAAGACGCCAAGGGCTGTTAGAGAAGCATGTTTGTTAAGAACATAGAATTTTCTTAAGAAATGCCACCAATGTTGCGAAATTTTCCTCCACCCTTGAGTATCACCCCAGCCCGCCTAACCTCTCCATCTCCTCCAACTTGAGGGTCAGCTGTTTATTCTCTTCCTGGGCCGACTGATACTTTTCTCTTGTCAATTCCATTTTGTCCCCCTGAAGCTCAACCTAAAAAGAAAGGATTTAAAAGGGGGGGGAAAAAAGACAACACGAAGAATTTAGGATACGGATGCGGCTCTTTTCCTATACGGAAGCCAAGTTGCTTTGGAAACAAAAAGCGGTCAAGGCAATAAAACCAGCTTGAGGGCAAATACGTAGGAAAAGATAGCAACTTTTGTAGAAATACAGCCAGTGGGAGTTGAGTGCCAGGATCTGTTTCAAGCCAGGCTAGTTTCTGGCAGGCATGGAACAGCAAGCAGCAGCTTTTAATCGTGATCATCTTTATCCCGCCATTAAACAACCACAGATAGCTTCTTTGAATAGTGGTGGCTATCCTGAAGGATCACAAAACAGGAATATATATATATAAACTCCTTTTTACGACCCTGTAATTGCTTAAGCCAGAGCAACAGGGTAGAGCTGAGCATTTACCGGCCGGATGCCCCCCCTGACGCCACGGGGAATTCACAGCAGGTATTTTCTCTTTGTGCCCTAGGAGAGAGAAAGATCTGCCGCTACTTAGGATTGAACTCTCAACCTTCCGAGTGGGAGGCAAAGCATCTTTACCACGCGCATAGAAACCCCTCCACCCTTTTGGTGGCCTTCTCAGACCCTAGTTCGATCTGGCACGGAAAGGTTCCTCCTCACCACGGCCCCCGGGGGATCTGTCGGCTACCTGCAAGCAAAGTGAAACACACAGAGGGAGCACACGCATTCTGACAAACAAGAGACAAACAGAGAGACAAACAGCCCGAAGAGCCAGTTCTACACAGCGTAAAAGGAGACAGCACAACACAAATGAAACACAGGCATGCCATGGATCTGTTTATTCTGCCGTGCAGCTGTTTTTAATCATTTCAAAAAGAGACAAGAGACAAAGATTGCACCTTCCTGATGCTTAGAAGCTCATTTTGGTCCCCGGCTGGAGGTTCGCGTGGGCGCCTTCTGCCAATCCCTTACCCGCTGACGGAGGTCTGCAATCATGGCAGACAGATCCATATTTTTCTTCTCATAACTCTTAAGCTGCTCCTGACACTCAGCCAGCTTGGTCTCCGTCATCTTCAGGATCTCAGGAAGTTTCTCCAGCTCGGCAACTTGGCTCTGGAACTGCTTGCGAGCCTGTGGGCCGAAGGAAGAATGGTGGCCGTGAAGAGTGGTCCCTTCAGGAGACTATCAAACTTCTCAGCCCTCTTGGATGTTGGGGGACCCCATGTTGTGGCCCCGCAACCTGCTATTGACTTAGGAGCTGATTCCGACTCCACGGGAGAGCTGGAGGGGGAATCAGTAGCTGACAGTGTGCCAGCACAGGCTGGTCCCTCCACAAGCCAGCAAGAGCCGGTGGGGTCTGACAGCAGTAGGGAGGAGCCCTTAGCTGATGCTAGAACTTGGCAACTAGTGAGGAAGTAGCAGCAGCAGCAGCTAAGCCGAAAGGGGAGAAGTCGGGCTCCAGCTGACTATTAACTGGGCCACACCCTAGAGGGGTTAAAAGGGGTGTGGCTGGGAACAGCTCTTTGCAGAAAGGAACTCTTTGGAAATCCTAGTCTGTGTCATTTGGAAATAAGCTTTCTGACTTCATCAGCTTGGACTTTGCTACATTCCTCGGTCTCATTGAGTCTTCTTGGCACCCTTCCCGGACTCTGTTTGGCTTGGAAAGCGGCCAGCGTTCTACTGTTTAAATGGCATTTTTTTGTTTAAGGGAATAAAAGGGGGTGGTTTGCTCTAACTGAACCGTCTTTGGATTGTGTCCGTCGGGGGAAACAGAACACCCCGCTTCTAACCCCAACAAGTATTATACTCCACTGTCTTCTGGAGGGCCATCTCTGATCTAGCACATTAACTACATAACGTGCTAATTGTCCATGGCTATGTCCAGCCTAGAACAATGGGAAGGAGGCCGAAATGAATTTGAGAAGCCAGCCGTTCAGAGACGGGATGGACCATTTTCTGCACGATCCCCCCTGAGCTCCCGCAACGCTCCAATCCAAATTGTTATTTTTAAAAAGCAGCAATTAGAAGTGGACTGCCGGCACTTCTAGTTTAGGCAGAATTTTTCCCTTCAAAAGGGAATGAAAGCAGTGTGGGCTCCGGTTCACCCCTTTACAAACAAGAGGACCTGAACAGGCCTGGAGAGCTTCGAGAACAAGGAACCAGACCCTTACATTTTCAATCTCCTTGGCCATTTCTTCCTTCAGCGCTTTGTTCTCTTTGTCACAGAGTTCTAATTTCACGGTCACCTCATCGGCTTCCATTCGAGTTTTCACCACCTGGATAAAAGAAAGTTAAAAAGTTAAAAACAGAGGGGAAAAATAGACAATACAGAAGGCAATCCAGAACCCCCAGGAGAAATTTAGTCAAAGCTAACACTTACTTAGCGCCAACTGGGATTTAGACAACCAGGAGCCTCTAGGTGTATCCAACTATAAATCCCATACATTCATGTCACGGTAGTACGGGGACAAACAGGACGATGGGGATGGCATGGCAGTCCAGATTTCCAGAAACAGCCTTTTCTTAAACCTAACCCTAATCTTTAAATAGTCCATGTGGCCATGGACCACCATTTGTTCAAGCCTTCGTGGAGCCCCGGTGATGAGATCCTGGCGTTTGTGGACCACAGGCTGAGAACCGCTGGCTACGGTTACGTCATTCCCTCCAGCCCCAAATTATGGAAATCCTTAGAGATGCCAGAATGAAACTAGGACCCCTGACCCTCCTATATATCTATAAAAGAGAAGTGTTCGGTGTCTGGGTTTGTGGGTACGTCCCAAATAAGCTCTTCCACCCCTACACCAATCTGCACAGCCCTCGCAATCCGGAGACAAACCCTGGGGGGGGGGTGTGTCACAAATGCCTTTGTGCCTTTTTTAACACCAAAAAAAGGGTGCCAAAGTGGACACACCCACCCCCGACGTTTCACAGCCAAGCTCTACTGAGTATGTGCAGACAGTTACCAGGCAAGGCATGCAAATCCGAGGCTCTTAGCCAATAGAGGCAAGGCATGCAAATTGGGCAGAGAACGCTGGGAACTGTAGGCTGCAGCGTTGTCATAAATATCTGGGTGAAACTGGATTATCAGCTAATCCTCTATATTTTGGCCCATGGGGTTCCTACACCAGCTTCTCCTCTACTTGAGGCTTTGCGTGGGTGGGGGGCTGGCCCTGGCAGAAACCCTCTTAAAAAAACCCAAGAGTTGCTATTTCTGGAACCAGGAAATACTGAGGACGGTCCAGTTCTGTTTAATCACTCAAGCAAGCTCTAGTTGGACATGGACTCTCAACAAACGTCCAGAATGCAAGAAAACTTGAATAGCAAACAGAACTCAGGCCCACATGGACAATGGCCCGGGGTACTTGCGGGAGCACCTCCTGCCACCAATATCAGCTCCTCACCGCCCGGTTCGAGCCCACAGAGTTGGCCTCCTCCGGGTGCCGTCGGCCAGACAATGTCGGCTG
>JANHFR010002970.1:81427-101379 GCA_032468015.1 Mimophis mahfalensis | reverse complement strand
AAGAAGAAGAAGGGGAGGAGGAGGAGGAGGAGGAGGAGGAGGAGGAGGAGGAGGAGGAGGAGGAGGAGGAGGAGGAAAACTTTGGGTTCCTTGGTGCACTCCGAGCTTGCTGGCTTTCTTGCAGATATCTCATTATCCAACTAGCTAACATCATCAGTGCTAGGAGTAGAGTTTGCTCCCATGTGATTCACAACTAGCTTATTTAAGAATCTCCTTTTTTTCCCCTGGAACATTTCCTGGTACCTAGATTGCTCCAGAGAACCTAAAGGCAGGCTTCCCAGTTGAACTGGGCAACTTTAGATGTGCATGTATGAGTTTTCCATGCACGCTTTGAGAAGCAAAGCTAGACCACAGAAAGCAAACTCTCTCTCCCAATATTAAAAAAAAGGGGGGGAGGGGAAGTTAATGAGCTTAATTCTAAAAGTAGTTTAACAATCCCAGAGCCTCATGATCTGAACGCCTTCCACAAAAATTAAACCCCAGCCTCTAAAAAGCCCACCAGTTTGTGCCCCCAAAAGGGAATGCCCGGCTCTCGGCAGCCAAATTAATTTCCAAGCCTAGCATTTGCAGTTATTACGCAGTTGCCATAAACAACACTTCCAAATAAATATTGATGAAAAATAGGCTTATGAATAAATCATTGCCCTACAAAAGAAAGGGGAGTAAAGATATCTTAATGAGCCCCTGTCTAGAGCCACCGTCACTGTAGATCATTAAGTGCCGTTAATCATCATTAACTGCAATTAAACCTGGGCTGGATTTCCCACGTATGTTGAAGGATCTATTTCGGGGACGATACCTCTGGTCTCCCCTCGTGTTCCTGGTCTTTGGGGGGAAGGTGGTGGTGGTGGTGGTGGTGGAGGAGAAAGGATGTGTTTGTGAACCCTTTCTACTTTTTTCTTCGAGTCCTGGGTGGTGACTCAAGAAGATTTGAGAGCTCGCAGAATTAATTATCTCGCTCTTCTCCCTTTTATATTTCCCCAAAGGAGGCAGGGCGGTGTGTAGGTGTGAACGAGACGGGCAATTGGAGATCGGAAAGTGAACGAGACGGGCAATTGGAGATCGGAAAGTGAGAAAACCAGGTTGTATTTATTCAGACTTTTCACCTTCCTTGAGTGCTCTTGATCACTTGCTTTTATGGACTGGAAGAAGAAGCTGACCTGTGAGACCGCCGACAATAAAGCCGTCAGGCCTCTTTAAAAGGTCAGCCTCGTCTGGAGGGGTTGACATTCGGGAGAAAGGACAGCCTCGCAAAAGATGGCAATCCTCGCTCGCTTCTGGCAGACTCATCGGGCAGAAAGATATTTATTTATTTAGTGGTCAAATGTAGATGATCAAAAGGGTCGCTTGGAAGAAGGCATGCAATAAAGATATAAAACGGCCATACAGGTAGTTCTTGATTTACAACTGTGATTGACCCCCCCAGATTTCTGTGGCGAAGCGAAACATTGGTAAAGGGGATTTTCCTCCATTTTATGACCTTTCTGGCCACGGTCGTTCAGTGAATCACTGCGGTTATTCAGTTAGGAAGAAGGTTGTTAGGTGAATTTGGCTTCCTGATTGATTTTGCTTGTGAGACTGAAGGGGAATCAGGTGATATTTGGAACACTGCAATGGTCATAAATGTGAGTCTGTTGCCAAGTGCCCAAATTTTGATTGTTCAGGGGGATGCTGCAACAGTGGCAAGTGTGAACAATGGCCATCTGTCACTTTTTTCCGGTGTCATTCACAGGTGGGATCCAGCTGGGTCTCACTGGTTTGCCCGAACCGTTAGTTAATTGCTTATGCAGTTCGGAGAACCGGTTATAAATAAAGTGCAAGAGAGGTTTCCCCCCCCCCCGGTCTCCCTTCAGGTAATAGCTCAAAGGATGAGAGAGGGCAACGGACATCAATAATATTCGTTTAAAGCTGTGTTGGATGGTGGCCATCATTTGCAAAAAGAAAAATCAGATGACATTGACAAAAATCCCCATCGGTCAATTGCGAAAGGCAGCTTTACTCAGAACAGCTTACATCTTGCAGTGAATGCTACCTTTAACTATCAAAGAACAACATCTGCCTATCCCGGGTCCTTGAGAAGAGCCTGAAAGGTGGAATTAAAAGGCCATATTCAGTCTAAAATGTGTCTGACCATGTGATCAACCATAATAACAATCCCAAAACATCTGGCGCAGCACTTAAAACACCATCGGCATTGATAAAATCATTGCCAGTCAATTGCAAAAGGCAGCGTTCCCTAGAACAGCTTACAACCTACAAGGGTAACTTTTAACACCATCAAACAATCACATCTGCCTATTCCAGGTCCTTGTCAAACATGCCAAATCCAGTCTCAGCATCTGGCTGACTGCACAGCCAACCATAATAATGCTAATAATAATTGCTTGAAATGTAAACCTATTTAGAGGGGAATCAATTTTACCTGCTTCAAAAAAAAAATGCTTTGAAATAGATTACTTGTCTTATTTTTAATCCCCTCCTGCACTTTGCACTGAAAATGTGATCACTAAACAGATGATGTCTTTTGAGCTTTGCAGCTATTGCACAACACACACCTGGTAATAAAAACAAAACAATTTTTTTCTGGTTAGATGGGGTTTTCTCCCCCCTCCTCCTCTCAAATGTGAGTTCTGGAAATTACCTCTTTAAGGAAAAAAAAGGCAAGATCTATTACTTTTTTAGAACCTAATAGCCTGGCAATAAATCTAAACTGTATTTTAGTCAGAGAGTGGGGAACTTCTGGGTGGCTGAAGACTCACTCACCGGAGGAATTTTAGTAAGGATGCAAAAAAAACAAAAAAAACAAAAAACAAACCAAAAAAAAGACGACGAGATATTTATTTTTCTGGGCTGTGGGAAGAATTTTGCAATCTGCCTTTTATTCTGCCTTTTTCCCCCCCATTAAAAACCTGTAAGGCTTTTTTTTTTTAGCTCCTGTTACACTTTTAAAGTATTGCTCGTGGAAAACAACCTTTTTTTTTAAAGCTGACGTGATTAAATTTGAAGAACAAAAATTAAAAGTACAAAATAACAACCGAAAAAGGGGAAAGGATTTGATAGAGGAAAACCCTGATCTGTTCCGATCACAAGGGCCGTAATTTGAAAGAGTGGTATTAATTCTCCTCCCCTTCTGGCGAGAATAGAAATCAGGAGGCCAGCATAAATATTAGCTATATCACTAAAGTCTCACTGTTAATTTTTTCAGCACGTCGACTCTTTTTTTTTCTTCCTTTTTCTTTTCTAAAATAAAAGGAAATCTGCCCTTCTCCTCAATTAAATCTTAGATGCCTTTTTCATCCGTACGGGCACTTAGCATACAATAACATTTAGTCTTCTTTTTTACGACCCTGTAATCCCTCAATTCAGGGTGCAGTTGGGGTGACTAAATGAAGCTGAGCGTTTACTCGCTGGATACCCTTCCTGACCCCTACATGGAGTTCACAGCAGATACTTTCTCTTTGTATCCTGATAGAGAAACAACTATTGCTGCCTAGAACTGAAATCCCAACCTTCCAAGTGGGCAGCGAGCACCTTCATTTCTAGGCCATCACACCACTCCTCAGGAGTAGCAATAACAACAGCACTTAGACTTATGTACCATACACCATTTCATAGTGCTTATATACCATTTCATAGTACTTTACTAATACCATTTTCATAGTACTTTACAGCCCTCGGTAAGAGGTTTACAGAGTCAGCCTATCACTTGGCTCCTCATTTTACCGACCTCAAAAGGATGGAAGGCTGAATCAACCTTGAGCCGGTCAGGATCGAACTGCTGGCAGTCGGCAGAGTTAGCCTGCAATACTGCATTCGAGCCACTGTGCCACCACAGTTCTTGATCTGCATCCAACTCAAGGTACTCGTTTTAAAGTGCAATTTTGCAGTAATGATTAAGCAACTGCTGGGACGAGCCTGAATCCCAGCAAGCATTTAACCCAGGGGTCCTTGAACTTTTTAAACAGGGGGCCATTTCACGGTCCCTCAGACTGGTGGGGGGGGGACTGGGACCAACTGGGTGGGCGTGGCTAGTTGGTCATGTGACTGGGTGGGCATGGCCAATTTAGCAGTCCATTAAACAATACGCGCAAATTGAATTTTAATTTGATACGCTCCTGGGGGGTGAAAAGCATGTTAGGGAAGGGATGTGGCTGCCTTGGGGTGTGTTTGAGGGACTTCTGTTTGTGTTGTGTGTGTGTTGTGTATGTTTATCTCCCTCTCCCTCCCTTCCTCCCTCTCTGGAGGCCAGGTAGGCAAAAAATGGGCCCATTTTTGGCCTCTCGAGGCCTCCGCACATCCCGTTTTTGACCTCCTCAGCCTCCAGAAGGCAGATGGGGGCCAGTGGGTAGGTGGGATGTTATGGGCAGGGTAGCCTCATGGTCCTGCATGGGCCAGATTAATGACTTTGGTGGGCCATTTCCAGCCTGTGGCCCATAGTTGTGGATCCCTAATTTAACCAGTTTCTTTACCTATCTGGCTGTATCACTAAGGGGCTTCTAGAAGCGTCCTCGAAAAGACATTTGGGAGAAAAGAGATCCAGTGAACCTTAAGGGATTTCATCACGTGTGAGATCTCAGGGAAGACAAATCTCAGCCACATGAGCAAAATAAACAAACCCTCCCAATGTACTAATTCAACTCAAGCAGGGAATTCTAACACTTTTCCCTAGTTTATATATTCTCAGGTGAGTTTCCACGTCCACTCAGGAACTGAATCATCAAAATATTGGCTTGCCAAATTATTCATTTCCCTGCAGGAACGAGGCAAACTTGGTTGGGCAGAATGCAAGCCAACTATACATGTTTGGAGTCTACCAGAATTATTAGTTCCTCAGCTTGCAACGATTAGCAGAATTTGCAACGCCTTCTGCTCTTCGATTTTTGCTCATTTTTAACCATCCGTTTTAATCGCGTTTAATTTTCAACATACTTTCACCTCTTTCCACTCAGTTCCCTGACTGATCATCTTTCTGTATCTTCCTTTTCTTCCTCATTGATCTATTCTACCTGTCTCTTTTACGCAGGCTCTTCAAAAACAACCCCTCCTTCTTTTTAAATTTCCTGCTTCGATTAATTCCTTTTCTGTTCTCTGCGTCTGTCAGGATAGCCATCTCAGGTAAAATCCAATAAGTTACAGGCTTCAGTGGAAACGGCATGTACATTTTCTCCAGAGTGCAGTTGAGGAATAGGTTCAAAAGTAGGATCTGATATTTAACCCTATAAAGTCCATACCGAGGAGCAGTTTGGTGTAAGTGGTTAAAAGCCTGGGGCTAGAAACCGGGACACCCTGAATTCCAGTCCTGCCTTATTTCTGACCACATCCTGCAAGGTGGTGGGTGGCTGGTGTATTGAAGCAAAAGCAGAAGCTATGGTCCAGCGACGAAGGTCTGTGATGGGGTCATGGCATCTGCCCTTCATGATTTTGAAGTCCCAGTCATCTTTCGTCTGGTGGTCAGTGAGCATGGAGATGTCAAGGATCCATAGTTCCACGATCAAGTCCAGTTTGGTGAATGATGAGCTGGATGTTGTGGCTCGCTAGCGTTCTGTGGGGCTGACAGCTGAGTTTGAGGGAGAACTCGAGCCAGGCTTGGATGTAAGGGAAGGGCTGGCTGAAGAAATTATGCCTGAGGCCAGGCCATCTACTAGCTATCAGGAGTCATCTGCATCTGATAGCAGTGGAGCAGAGCAATTAGAACTCATGATTAGTGTGTGAGCATGCAGACTAACTAGAAGGCAACAGCAGAGGAAGAAATGGGACTAACAGGAAGGCTAGGCTATAGGTGAATGGCCACTCCCCATAAGATATAAAAGGGTGAGAACGGGGAGGGACATTTGCAGAGAACAACTTGTTGCTTTGGAACAAGCTTTGTGTGGGGAATTCTGGTATCTTGCTTGAAGAATGGTGTCTCTGCAATCATTTCAGACTGTTAATTTTTTATTGTCGACTCAAAGTTTGTGTGTGAATAGTGTTATCACTGGACTGGGCAGCTTTCCCAGAGAACTTGGCAAGCTCATAGAAATAAACAAAGATAAGAAGGACTGCTCATATGTTTATGCAATAAAAGGATAGTTTGTCTTTAAAAACTAACTGGGAGCATCCGTTATTGGCCTAGGACAAAACACTGGATGGGATGATGGGCTCGACTCAGGAGGGGACACTTCCTCTTCACAGGAGCTGTTCAAAGCACTGGAGCACACAGTTGTGTTGTGCATATCTCGCATCTTGAGTGAGTTCACAAATTTGTGGGATGTGGGTGCAGGATGTGCCCACCTAGCAGTTCGAAGGCATGCATATGTGAGTAGATAAATAGGTACCATTTTTGATGGGAAGATAGCAGAAATAGTGTTCAGCCAGTTCTGACAGGTTCCGGAGTGATAATTTTGACTGGGTCGGAGAACCGGCAAATACCACCTCTGATTGGGTGACACCGGCAAATATCACCTCTGATTGGCGGACAGCATAGCCATGCCCACTAAGCCACACCCACAGAACTGGTAGCAAAAAAAATTGAATCCCACCACTGGAAGTTACCAGTGTTTTGTGCACCTTTGGCATATAGCCGTGCTGGCCACAGGACCATGGAAAATCCCAGACAGGAAATGGAGATGAACATTATCCCCTAGAGTCAGATACAACTGGGCAGGGGAAACATTGACTGTAAACATTGAAGTCATCTGGGTGACCTTAGGCCTGTCCGTCTCTCTCAGCCCTAGAGACAAGGCAATGGCAAACCACTTCTAGAAAAGGTTGCCAACACATTGACTCCGATGAATTGGCTATTCCTCACCACAGGCACATAATTTCATCAGTGCTAGATGGGAGTGGGGTTTGCAGAGTGGAAGAACAGGACTGGGCGACCCTCTGACCCTGTGCCCTAGATGCCATAAATACATGCATTATCTAATGAATCACCTTTTTCTAATCTGCCAAATCGATTCCTTTGTCAGAGGCTGAGTTTCCCTGGAATTGGGATGGAGTCCTTGAGATACCATGACACACCGATGCAATTTTCTTGGCAGGCTTCCCAACGGGAGCTGTCATTGCTTTCTTCCAGGAAGTTCTCTCTGGTTCACAGTCCTGGATTCCCATTCAGGTAAAACCACATTTAATTTTGGAAGATAAGCTGGGGATGAATAAACAATGACAGTTGGGTGGTAACTCATTCCGTTGCATGATTCTAAACCCTGACAGCGTCCTATGAGAAAGGAAAGGGGGGGGGGAAGTTAAATTACTCAGTTCCCTTAGCATATGCCTAGATTTTAAGGCGCTTAGTATGTTTCTTGGTGTAATTATTCTTCCCCCTTTCCAAAACCTTCAAAAGAAAGAAGGAAGGAAAGAAGGAAGGAAAAGGGGCAAAGGGAGAAGAAAGGAAGCAAGCAAGCAAGCAAGCAAGCAAGGAAGGAAGGAAGGAAGGAAGGAAGGAAGGAAGGAAGGAAGGAAGGAAGGAAGGAAGGAAGGAAGGTCGATCTAAATTTCAAATACAAAAAAAGTATAGTGAGGTGTGGAATTATATTAGAGTCTGATCTATGTACTTGCAACCATATCTGAAATGAAGATTAGCATTCCAGGAATTGATAACCATAGAATATTAGCTTTTTTACATGGGAAAATGAGTATATTCTTAAAGCACACATTTGAATATATTACGTATTAACATCAAACTGATTTTCATTTTAGTATTTTCAGTTCAGCTGGGATTTATGATGTTAACTTTCTTCTTTTCTACCAGGTAAGTAATGGCAGTAATGTTTTTTTCTATATGATAGAATACCTCGGTATAGGATAATTTTGTTCTTTCTTTGTGATTCTAGGTGCTTTGGCATAATCTGACCAAAATAAAAAAGACAACTTCTCAAAGCCAGGTGGTTCATTTATGTGAAATCTATAACCAGATAAAATCAAATATGTATCACCTTACAGCACAAAATAAAATAATCGGGGAAAAACAATGTAACCATAAAATAAAAAATAGTTTTCTACTATTGAAAAAAATGCAGATATTAGTGTTATTCCAAAATATAACAGCATCTATAATTACATAGCGGTCATTTTGTGTATTCTCTGTAGATTGCCTAAATAGCTATTTTTCAGCAAGGTATTTCTTTTCCTAATATATAGCTTCTGTTATTATATAGTTTTCCAACAACTGTTACCCTAATTCATATTATCATTTAAAAACTACCCATGAATTTTAAAAAATTCCATAAACTATATATGTTTAGTCATAGAGGAAATATCTCATGTTCCTATGTATGGGTATTAATGTTGTATTGAACAATCGTATTATTAATAGTCCTGTATTTGAATTCTAAGTACAGTGGAACCTCGGGTTGTGAACGCTTCGGTTCACAACCAATTCAGCCAAGCTTTGGATCAGTTTACGATCCAAAACTCGGCTTCTGAACCAAAAACGGCACAGAAAGCTTCCTTACCACACCGTTTTGCCATCTGTGCATGTGCAGAAGCGTCACTTTGGGGCGCGACCAATTCAGGTTGTGAATGCAATCCCGGAACAGATTACGTTCGCAACCTGAGGTACCACTGTATCTGGGCTCAAGTGGTGAATTTTCAAGATTGATAGCCACTTGGAGATAATTATTGTAAGGGCAAACAGTCCCTTAACTCAAAAAATGTCCAACAGATGCTTTCTTTCCCATCCTAATAAAAACGAATTATTCTTTGTGCTGTGCTTCCTGCAAAACAGCTACCTTTCTAGCTTGCCATGAAATGGACCAGCAACTATTTCTGCTGACTTGAACAATCAGTGTTCTCAGGAACACTTTCAGTACTGTGTCTTTACCATAGGAAGGATGCAGCAACAAACAGCATACAGTACATCCAGGAAGGAAACCAATAGTTTAAAGAGGGTTAAGTAAGAGCCAACCTAACTAATACTCCAAAATGTGCAAGTGATGCAGCGGGGGGGTGGGGGGAGCAAAGAGGTGCTGTGAAGAAGCTGTTGAAAGGCATTCCATTTGTTCCATTACCAGTCTCAGAAGGCATAACAGTAATCTTAGGGGAAGGCTCTGAATTTCCATCAAATGTGTGTTTCTGCTCCTGAACTCCCTGGATTGAAAATCAATGTCAGAAGTAATAAATCAATAGAACGTATAATTTGTGAAGAGAGTTCAGTAATGTTGTATTCAGAAAATATTGAAATAATGCCATATGTACTGTATGTACTAGGCAAAGGTAGGAAATTTTGGCAGTGGTTTGCTCTCCAAGCTTGTTTCAATTTAGTTTCTGAACATTTTGTTACTTCATCACCCACCACACACATGAATTTATTGAGGCCTGGTATTCTACCAAAGGAGCATGTTGATCTAGATCCGGCAAGTGAATATATAAGAAACCAGACTATTCTAACGACCAGCCAATAAGAGAACCAATCAGCTGCTCAGAATTTAAACATAGCTCCAAACGAACAACCAATCACATGACCAACTGAGCACACTGGCACACAAGACATTTATAAGCTGAGAATAGGACAAGAAAATCCTGCTGATGATGTTATCTAGTTTGGTAACAAAACGTCCAGACACTACATTGAAACAAGCTTGGAGATCAAACCACTGCCAAAATCTAAAACCCGAGCTACAGGTATTCTGTTTTTCAAAAGTAGGAAATCCTTGAAGACCACGCAAAACTACATCTTTGCACAAGTGCCA
The DNA here is from genome assembly GCA_032468015.1 of Mimophis mahfalensis. Taxonomy (NCBI): domain Eukaryota; kingdom Metazoa; phylum Chordata; class Lepidosauria; order Squamata; genus Mimophis; species Mimophis mahfalensis. The sequence goes on along the minus strand of JANHFR010002970.1, from coordinate 91,711 downwards.
ATATTAGAGCCACACATTCAAAACATGGATATTCAGTAGAAAGCATGTTCTGTTTTGACCATAAACACTTTCAGTCATCCAGAGTATTTAAAAAAAAAATCCTTTTGCAGAAGACTTCTATTTTTAATGAGAAGAAATGTGAAGAAAAAGTTGATGGGTACGAAAGACTATCCAAATTAGTATTATGACCTGTTTTTATAGATCAGTGTGGTTACAACCAATGCAAACAAATCAAAAATTGCAAAGATATTGAAGCATAACAATACTATCAAAACAATACAATACTTTCAGAAATGGATTTCTGTTTTGTGGCAAGAATTAGACTTTTGAATCACCTCATACTGGAACCTTCCTTGTATCATTTGAATGGGGTGCCCAGTTTGATCCTTGTCCTGAGCAGCACCTGAGAAGAAAGCAAAAAATAAAGGAAAGGACCATATTTCATACAATAACTTACTAATGTATGATAGATAAAGGTAACAGAGAATTAAGTTCACATGGAAATACATTCAAGTGATTGATGTATTTTTTTTTTACAGTTGATTCTATGGTTTCTTACAAAGATTAGTTTTTTAAAAAACATTTTTGGTAAAGCCTCAAAAGGAAGGTATTTTTGTGCAGTTTTGCAAATTGGCAAGCATGCTGAAACTGCCATCAGTGATGTTCAACACCCGCCTCCTTTTGAATAAATTGAAGCTGCAGATTATGAGTGTTTACAGACTCGGTGCCTGCTAGCACAAAGCTGTAATGAAGGATCATATGTGGCTATCAGAGTAGAGAGGATTATGAGAGCTGGCAGATTCCAGAGGACAGGAAAGAGAAACCTAGAGAATTAGCACCTGTTGGACAACCTTATTAGGCCTGTGCAAACAAATTCTTCTCTCTGCCAGGTTTTGATGCGGTTCATTGCCCAACTCATTGCCCGGCAGAAGGAGAATTGGTTCCTCAAGGTGGAAAGTCTCATTAGGGAAGAAGACAGGGAACCAGAGGCTAACACAGGTATGGAGCTGCTTACATGCCCATAGCTGAGCTGGAAGGCTTATTGTAACGGTTGCTGGGTGAGCAGAAGAACAAGCTCCAAACTGCTGTTCTAGAAGAGTGTATCTTTTTTGCAAGCATTTATTTTGAATACTAGTTTGAATCCTTAGGCTCCAAGGAATCTATTTTTGATTTCAAATTTTATCCCTGAATATCCATCCAGGGCCTGGGGAGAATAAAGTTCAGCAGATTCACAACATTTTTGAAGAGTCCAGGGGTTGCTTTCTGTTATTCACTAGTCAGCTCCCCAAAGCGTTATCTATAAGGGTCGCTGTTGCAATGACCTTGACATACAAAATCATACACAAATGAGGATACCTGGAATATAACTGACTAGTGTCAGGGACACTACTGACAAAGAATCTTACTGACTTTTTCATGATATGCATATCAACTTAAAAAAATAATGACAAAGAAGCTAAGAAGACCAGTAATTGCGCAGAAAACATATTTCCCAGTAAAAGAGGAACAGTAAGAAAACACAATTCAGTTTTATCCAGATGGAAAAAGTGACTGCAGGCTAATTGGATGAAACAAGTTCAGGATAGAAGTGTGTGAATATTATATTAGGCAAACTTCAAATTGAATTTGAGGAATGTTGTTCTGCTTATATAAAAATTGTGAATTTATTTGGCTTTCTGCCTCATTTGGATTAAGCCTGCAGAAATTAAAATTCTCCTGGGTATGGATGCTGTTGCTCTTGTGAGAAGTTAGTCAGCAAATTCTTCAAATTTCTGTTCCTCAGAACTGAAAGAATAGGAAGAACCAGAAAATAAAGCAGATGGATGGCATAATTCTAAAACTACACCTACTGTTTTAAAATAAGCACCCGATGAAAACTTTTTGAATCTTATTGTATTTTCCACTTTTTTCTTGCGTTTTTAATTTCTAGACTCTACCCCTGATTGAAAATACTTTTTAATATGCTGTGGTTAAGATTTATGGCTTCTCTTTGAAGAAAATGATTTTTAAGAGAAATGTCATTTTTGTAATTTCATCTTTGAATTTGCTCGAAAAAGAAAGAAAGAATAATAAGATATAAGTAATCAGAATAAAGCAAATTTGGTAATCAATTTAGTATGACCTAGTAAAATGCCAAAGAATGTGTAAACTTTTTAGTTCTGAGGCAGCATGTTTTTTGAAAAGAAGAAATGGAGAAAGATAAAATTTAGGCTTTATAGAAAATAAGTTACTTCTGTATTTGGCAGTATGGCAAGCCAATGAAGAGCCACTGGCATTTTTTGCCATTGTTTTATTTTAATGAAACATAAAAATTATGATCGTTTGCAATTAAAATCAAACAATATTTACCTTCTACTTTTAAAGAATGTGTTATATACTGTTAATTCAAATATCAGTTAAATAATTTTAGATGATATACATTTGTATTGTTTTTCAAACTGAAGATCAAAAAATAGGATACAATGAGATAAACTAGGCCAGAGAGGCTCAAGTGGCCTTTATGCCCCTGGGGGTCTCACAGTCATACAAAGGCCTGGAGTGACATACAAATAATTGAGCTAAAGTAGAGAACCTTTCCACACAATACCACTAAATAGTGGTATTGGTCCACTAAATAGAGCCAAAAAGTTGAGTCAGTTTACTGGAGTCAGGAAGTAGATAAAATGTTTTCTTGAAAGCTTTTTCCAAAAAGTTTGGTCACAGTCATTTTCAGATTGCAACTTTTGACCTCGTATACGAAGTCTAATGTGACTCTCAAAGAAATTTATTTTATTTTTATACAACTGTCTGTCTGTCTCCATCTCCAGACTGTCTGTCTGTCTGTCTGTCTGTCTGTCTGTCTATCTAATCTAAGATGCCTTCCATGTCAGCAAAGGTGTCTGTAACCACTGTCTTCCAAGAGACCTCGTCAGCAAGGGGAAGTTGTGCATGTCTGATTTAAATTTAAAAACGCAAATGCTAAGCATATGGCAGTGTAATAAAGTCGGTAAAGCTGAATTAAAATTGAAAACAATGTCTCTAAAATAAATGTTAGCAAACATTTGGTTGAAGATATATTAAATTTTTGTCACATTTTTTCCTAGAAAGAGTTCTGGCTTTACACCAGCAGACACAGTGGCTATTATTTTCTGTTCCACACACAAATCTCTAACCTTAGGTAAGTCTTTATTTTGAACAATTCATTTTGACTACGTTTGTCCTACATGGACTTTATTATAAAAGTGCTTATGTATACTACTATTATTGACTAAGAAATTTGATGCGATGTAAAAGTTTATATAAAAGTGTAGCATTAATAATAGTATAATTTCTGCAGTGTGCAAATGCACGTTTTGTAAGAGGAAGACAATGTGGCTTTCTCCTTGGGGAATTTAGTATAGTAATTGTTTTACTGTGCTATTAATCTGTACCTTCTTTTGAAAAAGCTATTTGCTTTTTCCTTGTTTCTCATGTTCTGTATCTGTAATCTAATAGTGAAACAGTTTGATTTGTTTCAAATTATTATTTGACAAATTTCAACACAATTAAATAGTAAAAAATATTGTAGCTCAAAACTGCAATGCACAAAGTATTTGCTATATAAAGAAAAACATTTGGTAGAATAACTCTTTCATTAAAAAAACGGTATTTATCTTGAGAAATTTCAGAACTGTGCATTTATTCAGTTACAAATTAGTATTCTGAAAACGACCTTCTAGTCATTCAGAATTCCATCCTTATACTTACTCTTGTAGATATAGTTTAGTTAAAATATGATTACAATTTTGTAGGGAGGCAGTGCTATCTGTTCCATTTAAGTCTTGTAATTTATGATTATTAAAAAGGAACAAATTGAAAATTTAAAATTCATATGTGTTTGTCACATCTGTTTGCATATGGAAATAGAAATGCCATGACATAAATGAATCTATCTGTGTCTATCTGTCTACTGGTGTTTGTCTGTCTGTCTGTCTGTCTGTCTGTCTGTCTGTCTATCTGTCTATCTATCTATCTATCTATCTATCTATCTATCTATCTATCTATCTATCTATCTATCTACCCTACCTTTATGGCTTTAGGTTCAGCAACAGAATAAGGTATTGCCTGATAAGGTTGCTGGCTTAAGGCATTGTTATTCTTTTTCCTGTTCATCAATTTAATATTTTATTTTTTATATAGAAGGACTAGGATAAATTCATTAAAATTATAAATGAATTAAAGCAACAAAATCAGCTCCAATAATTGCAGATTCAATTTTAATATGAATCTGAAAAGATTTAAGATTATTATGAGTCATTGAAGTACAATATTTCGAACTAAATTTGCCTGTAAGTGAAAGAGATACTTTTGATCAGACTTTCCTGCCGGCCATGGTCTTCAAACATTAGGCTGAATTATGAAAGCATAGGTAAGTTATTTGCTTTCAAATGTGGATGTCTATAATGACGGGGTGTGTTTTCTAAGATTTCATATCATGAAAAAGTGCAGGGAGAATTGCATACCTGCTAACTTCTTATCTTTTCCCCAAAAATCTGACCTTGAATAAAGCACAAGTTTACCGGGCAAGAAAACCTTTTGTGTTTGTGTGTGTGTGTGCGGATGGGTGGGTGGTGATAGTGGCTGACATTAAAATGAAGTTTTCGTGTGGAGCCAAATTTTTCTTGAATAATAGAAGTACATCTGTAATCCGATCGGAAGATTTCCTCCCGGTGAAATTAATACTTTTGATGCTGTCTTCCTTTTATATTGAGATACTCCATTATAATTTACCTAAGCAGGTTTGGTGAGATGTAAGCAAGATCCCACTTAATACCTGTGTCTGAATATTTTAGGTCCTCTGTGAACTTCAGGACTTTCTTTTAAGTTCTCTGCGAAGAGGTTTTTATCTGCCTTCAAAACTCTACCATCGCTAAGCAAACAAGAGCACTTAGGGGCTTCCTGCCACAAAAGCTCCTTCACTTGGAGTTTAAACTGATTTTTAACATTCTGGCATTTGAAGCCTCCACAGGGTGCCATGTTTCAGTTCCCTGGGGATTGTAGCACAGAGCCAGCAAAGGAGGAGGAAAAATGACAGCTTTGAAGCTTTAGAAGTGGTAATAAGAGAAGCATGAGAAGGCTCTTGTAAGGCAGTTCTCTCTCCCTGTATTAAAACCAATGAATTCCCATATGCAAAATGCTCAAGAGGCCATCTGCCACTTCCTCTGCTTGGATCCATGGAAAAGTTCTTGCTTCATATGGAGACAAACACAGTTCCCTCCCATATGCTGGTAGGTTTGGTGGGGGGTGGGGGACGGTGCAGTATTTTATTTGTACTTTATAGCTATGTGAGCTCAAGACCCAAAGGACTGGATGTGCTAGAATCGAGAACTGTTTCTACCCTTCTCCTTTTTCATATTTAACCTTTACAGAAGTTCTTACCCCTGTTCAATCTTCTTCAACTTGCTGCCTACCATAGTGGGGTATAAAGTTTTGGGACTTCAGTTCCCAAAATTCCCAGACAACTCTGGAATTGAATTCTGAAAATGTCTGGGGAATATCAAGTTCACAGGAAACCAGTGTATTCAATATATTAATTCCATTTTGATTGATTCCCTTAGTAGAAATAGTCTATGGATTTTTATGAGGTTGCCTAAATGCTGCCTGTGATATCACTTTTATTTGTTATTTAATTTTATTACATAATTAGAGATATAAGCACTAATAAGCGAAGATAAATGTTATACCTCTCCTGGGATTCCCCCAGGTTTATTTATTCTCACTTCGCCTTGCTTTCCATTTTTTGTAACATACAGTACATGCACCTTACATGAAATACATGAAATACAGGCATTTGATTCATGGCTTTTATTAGTGTATTTGCCATTGATTGATTGGTTCTTGATATTAGAACTTCTTCTATTGATTGATTGCAGATGAAGTGACTATTTGACCTTTAATTATAAGCTTGGCTATTGGGAATGACATTGAGCTATGGTTTCACATAATCTGTCTGGAAAGTCCAACATGATGTTATTCCCTAGAGTTAATTCGGAAGAAGAAAGGAGGCCTTAGAAGAAGCAGTGCTACAACAATCAGGTCGGCTCTTCTAAAATAATACTGGAGCATTTGTTAGCTGCACTTGAGCAGTTCTCTCCCTTTGGATGAGTTAGCAACAACATGCATTTTAGAGGCCATAAATAGTAATAGCATCTGGCGGACTTTGTCTGGGTTGAAAAACTAAACAGAGTTGGGACTAGCTAGACTTTAAATAGGGGACTATCAGCTACATTGAGAAGTCAAAACCGCATTCTGGATGAAGATAATTGGGCTTGATGCTAAGAATACTATTTGAACATGAATCTATCGAGTCAAGATTAACTTAAAGGAGGTTTTTATTACAAAGAACAAATAGTGCCTACTACAAATTCTCAGTTCACAAATAATACAGGAAATTCACCAGTAAAAGCCCTGTGCTTTTTAAAGAGTCTTATCTCCTGTTTGTAAACCAGGATACGTATGATCAGAAAAACATTATATAATGATCAAAGAATCATATATTTGCAGGAAGTTCCATTTTGGACCCTTGCTGAACACAGTGACAAAATTTCTGTTTGACCAGGAGAGTTTCCCCTTATTCTCTGTCCCTTCGTTTCCTTCCTATCTGCTTGGAAGCAATCCCAAATCTTCAGATTTATTTTGGGGTGTGCCAGGCAGGATCACCACCTCCAGTGTTTTCCATTTCTCTAGCAAAGATATCAGTACAATCCTATGGCGGGGTGGGGGTGGGGTTGCCATTGTATTTCTAAGTTAACCATTTTATTTATTGCACACATATTCAGTCTGCTACAGTCTGCCTATCTACTTTTAAAATGGGTTTTAAATGCTGGTAGCTCTCTGTAATCATGGCATGAATTTGGATGATAGAGTAATTTAAAATTTGTGTCATAAATGAACACATGGTGAATGCATGTACAAGTGTTTCCTAGCTTACAATACATATCTTCAGTATTTAATTGTCAGCACGAACTTTAATAACCTATTATCTTCCTCTCCCAAACATTAAATAATGTAATAATCCATTGATCGGTATTGTGCACTATGTCCTAATTTAAAAATTACATTACACACAGTTTTGTCCTTCTTGCCATCACTCTGCTAAATACCTAATTCTCAAGCTACTGTCTTATGTCTAAGGATATTTACCCATGTAGTATGGCTGCATTATTACTATCTTTCTCATCTTCTCTACTACCCCCTCTTATTGGTATCATTGTTATGATTATATTACTTTGTTTTTTGTGTGTACGCTGAGAGATTATGCACTGGAGACAAATTTGTTGTGTGTCCAATCACATTTGGCCAATAAAGAATATTCTGTTCTGTTCTGTTCTGTTCTGTTCTGTTCCATTCCGTTCCATTCCATATACGCCAGCTCTTTAAAAAAAAACCTAAAAGTGGTGCAAAAATATTTTGTCTCCTATTTTTTCAAATCTAAATTTTATCTCTTTCTCTTCTATGTTGTTCAATAGCTTTTCTAACTACATTCTGGAGTGCAAATTTATATTACAATCCTCCATTTCCTTGCTCTTCCCCTAAAAAGAAGAAGAAAGCTACTGCTCATTTTATATATACCATGTTTTTCCAAAAACATGACCAACCCCAATAATAAGGGGGGGCTGTTTCCGAATAGTACCCCTACCCCAAAAAGAGGATGGGCGTGGCCAGCATGAATGGCAGTGTCGGCGTGGGGAGGCAACTGTCTGACTGCAGCTGCAGCCCACTGGCCCCTTGGGGCAGCACAAATACTGCTTTTGCCCTTCTCTTTCTGGGTGCAGCGCTTCTGCATGTTGGCTGCCTCCCCAAAGCCAGCAGCTCTGCAGCTGGCCGCATTGCTTTTTCCCTCTTTTGGGGTGGATCGCGAAAGGCTTTTCGGTGAACAGGAAAATGGGGAGAGGGGATTTTCCTGCCTGTCATTTATTCTTTGTCTTATTTTCTGAGAAACATGATATATATACATGCATACATATACGTGTGTGTGTGTGTGTGTGTGTGTGTGTGTGTGTGTGTGTGTGTGTGTAACTGACCTGAGTGTGTAAACAATTCAAACTATGGCTTTGGGTAATATCATTAGTAACCTAAGTGTAATACCAAAGTGATGAAAAGGGATATTTCTCAGTCAGCTTTAATTATCCAAAATATGACAGGGTAGAATGTTCAGACTCTGTGCAATTGGTTGCAGTATTAAAGATTGGTTCATAGTTGCTTTCAGATAACAGCTTGTTCCCTACAAAAGTGGTTTTATCTTTAAGCTTGAGTGCTCTTATTCTGGGTTAATTTCTAGCTATTGCAGTAGCAGTTATCTACTGTATATACTTGAGTATAAGCCAACCTGAGTATAAGCCGAGGGTGGAAAAGGCAGCAGCTTCAATAATCAAAATAAATACCAATTTATTTGCCAAACCGGCAATCAGCTGGGAAGCGTGGCAGGAAGCCAAGCCAAATTAAGAAAGGGACCAGAGAAGCGTGCCTGCACAGTTAGCCCCATCTGGATTTTGGGGTCACAGGACGCCAGGGCTTTACATTCTGGCTAAATGGATTGGCGCCAAAGGAACTGTGCTCCAAAACCCCACCTATCAAGAGTGGCCGACTCCCAGCTGGCTGTCAACAACACAGAGCAGCAATCAGCCTGGCCTCCATGCATTGCATTTTTACACGATCCCAGGGGTGGGGGGTGATTGGCTGCTTCACCCCACCTGACCCCACCCCCTTGGGATTGTGCAAAAACTCCAGGAGCAGAAGCGGAGGGATTGAAGGACACCTGACTTCAGATTCCCTGGCTTCTGCCTCTCAAATTTTTGTGTGATCCCAGGGGTAAGGGGGATTGTTTGATTCACACACACACACACACACACCGGGATCGTGCAAAAACACAAGGAGCAGAAGCGGAGGGATCTGAAGTCAAGTGTCCTTCAGTCCCTCTGCTTTTGCTCCTGGCGTTTTTGTGCGATCCCAGAGGCATGGGTGGTGGGTGGGGGTGAAGCAGCCAATCCCCCCACCACCCCTGGTATTGCACAAAAGTGCCTGGGGGGTTGGGCAGGGCTATGGCAGTGTTGACCGAGTATTAGCTGAGGGTGACTTTTTCGGCACATTTTGGGTGCTGAAAAACTTGGCTTATACTTGAGTATATATGGTACAGTCATTGAACAGACTGAGGAGCAATTTCAGAGTCAACAAAATCAGTTTCACAGGAGACTGAATATATGATTACACAGAATGAAATATAAGTTACAATAATAATTTCATCTAAAATATAATATTTCCAAATTAAACTTTTTTATTGAGGCAGGAAAGTGATTAAGGTGTTTTCTAGAATTTTCACTTTGTTCTCTGCCGGTAGCAAATTTTGAATTAATAGTTAGAAAACCTGCCTGCAGTAATACTAAAATGTGCATCAGAAGACAATTGTTTACTATGTTGAACTAGGCTCACCCAAGAGATCACATTCAGTTGAAGTTTACATTTCTCCATTTCAGTCTGCAAAAAGGGATCAATAAATATCCATTGTCATTTCAGAGTTGCAGCTGTCCAATTATTTATTTGGAAACATTTCTTTCTAAACGTGTACTTAATTGGATTAGACACTAAAAACCACATTGCAGATTTCCAGTGACAGCAAGTTCATACTTCTTTATAAATATATATCTTTTAAAATCCTATATCTAGATGTAAAATGATAATGACACAGGAGATCTTTTTGTCTTTTTTCCTGTAGAAAACAAAGTTGATTTATCATTTTTAAAGGGCCTTATATATAATAGTTTGTTGGCAGGTGTCCCATGGAGAAATCCTATTTTATTTATCTTGAAATTCTTTTATCTTAGGTTTTTGCAGAGTATAGAGATCCGTGCACTGCCATAATAGCATCATATCTACCAATTATCCAAACAGAATTATGGGGCCACCCCATTTTTGTCTAGTTGAAATAAAGACCATCCCATTTCTTTTCAGTGGGCATAACTCAGTATGGAAGTTGAAACAATCTCTTCCTGTTCATTTTGAGCTAAAATCAGTATTCTAATATACCTCAGGAGATTAACCATGTAACATTCCGGGTACTTACTGAATGATGAGAAATAGATTAAAAAGGTATGTAAAAAATACAGATCCATTTATAAACTGTTGATGGAAGTATCAAGAAACCACAGCATCTGTAGCAGCATCGTTTTTAGGACTTTTTAAAGCATCGAGAATTAATGTAGGCCTCAGATCAAGGTGCACATCCACTTCATTCAGATCTGTACGAGCATTCCAGATGTACAGTAAAGA
>JANHFR010002969.1:346163-361161 GCA_032468015.1 Mimophis mahfalensis | reverse complement strand
CGGGATTCGAACCACTGAACTGCTGACCTTTCTGATCGACAAGCTCAGTGTCTTAGCCACTGAGCCACTGCATCCCCGCTAATTCCCTACAGCCTGCTCCACTATACTATGCTCTAGTATTAAATGATTGCATTTTGGCATTTAGTAGAAACAGCTGTTCAGGCCAGAATAAGAGCCGAAGTGTTGACTACTTCTTAAAATGATTGTGGGGTCATAGGAAAAAAGTTTATAACCACAAAAATGAAATGAAATGAAAAGAAACCTGTAGAAGAAACATAAGATCTGAATTCTTACAGTGCATTTCTTTCATTTGCAGGTCCTAAGGTGCGTTAAATTTGAAATGGGAAGCTGATGTTGTAGGTAGACCAATCAGTCAACTAATTTGTTCCTTTATGCAAAAGAGAAAAAATAGACCTGTGAATTATGAGTCTGACTGATTTCACACCCAAAGAAGGACTGGTAGGGTGGAGAGGGGGATGAGAAAACTTCAGGGAGTAGATAGGAAGAGGTGGTCTCACATGGTCTGGGACCAGTGGACAGGTCATGACAGCTCATGGCAAAACAAGGAGATCTCCTTTTTCTCCATTTGTTTGAGGTAGAGCTATTAGAGTCATTGTGAATTTAATAAAAATAACAGGTAGGTAGGTGGGCAGGTAGGTAGGTAGGTAGATGAAATTTGATGCAGTGTATTCAGTGGGCCACAAGATGGTGTTTGTGTTGGTCTATAATAAAAGAGCTAAAGTACAATCTCTACTTCCAAATTAGATTTCAACTCACTCACAAGAAACTACAGTAATAATAATAAAAAAATAAATAAACATTCCTTGCAACAGACAGGTATTATATAGAATGCCCTTCTTGTGAAGAGATCAGGAGACAATAAGCAGCTCTCACTAATAAAAATCAAAATTCCAATGTGCTAGCTAAACTTGATTGCCTGTTTTTTCCTAGTAGACTTCTCACCAAGCAACAGTCTTCTGCTTCTTGTCTCTGGACCTCCACTGGCTTCTTAGGATAATTCCAAGCATTTTTCATAGCTATCAGGAAGATAAAATTAGATACTTGTTTTCCTAGCTTAAGCACAGAAACGTGGTTTTGGTTTTTAAAAGAACGAAGCTTTTTCCTATCTAGGAAAAGAGGAGTGAAGCATTTGGCTGTGTCATGACAGAGGCACCATACTCTCCTGTATGACTAAGGACGTATTTCTATGTTCAGTATGGATTGGAACTAAGATGCTGTCTGACTGCTGGCAGTCTGGCTGGCAGTGAATGTGAGGTGTGAGCTTACATAAGCACTATGGTAACTTTTTTTTTTGAAGGGCAATTTCTGCAAATACCTTGGTGTTCATATTCTTTTCATTAAAGCACCTACTATCATGTATCAGAAGACAGAAATAGAATCAACTATACATATATGTTCATGTTCATATAGGTATAGTACTTTCAGGATTTATCTGCAAATGGCTTATACCTGGTTTATCAGCAAAAGGCTGAGATGCAGTTGAAAATATAATATAAATAATTACATTGCTTTGGGGAGATTCTGCTCAGTCCCAGTTTTATGAATCTCTCTTCCCGGCCTCCAGGTTAACACACAAATCTAGTTCTTCACAAAACCAATTATACATTACTGAAGACACAAACTCCCCACTAGAAATATGGCTTATAATGAATGATATGTAATTAAGTATCCCTTATTTCAACAATTTATTTTAAAAAAATGAACTATTAACAACATTCGTAGGTAATTTTATTACTTATGAGAGAGACCCAGGAAGATAAGAATTAGACGATAATATATTGTGTCTAAAGGGTGCAACTCCATTTCCACCAGTAAGCCTGGCTAAAGTTGCTAATGAAACAGATTCAAAGTCATATGCAAAGACGGGGGGAAAAAGCAAAAATAACTTTATGTCCTTGGGAGCAATTGTGGGATTGGTGGTGGTCTTCATGGGACCATACCACCACATTCCAGAATAGTGGACCCAGTCTAAAAGAATCTATTACATCCCATCTTTAATTATACAATCGAAGCACTGTGCATAAGACTCCCTAATGTTTGTCAATTGACACTGATAAGTAAAATATCACACCAGGCTGACATGGTAGGTGTGTCATCTAAAAAATATGAGATGGGGATATGGAATATTTCAATCATCTTTTGACTCAGCTGTCTTACTTGTAAACCTAAATAATACTGTTAATTGCTGCATTGGCAAAGTTGTACAGCTTATGTCAGCCATATGCTATTATTTTTACTAAGCCACAGTCTTTGGTGCATTTTATTTAAATAATGTACTGCTTTCTATAATCCTCACATGCTATCTGATCTTTTTGTCTTCTCAAGTTGATTTGAAACTCATATAAATAGTTTAAATTGATTTCTGAATTAGAAAGATTATTTTTGTGCTGATCTTTAGCCTATTTCTCTTTCGTATCTGCTGCTTCCACCTGTGCTTCATTTTAATGAGATTAGAGCAATTACCATATTAAGGTGTTTAGGACATTAGCTTCTAATAGGTCAGTTTAGTCTGTCTGAGATGCTCACCTCCCATAAAGGTCAGAGAGTTTTAAAATGCCTGTCTTGCACAAGTGAAGTCTAGACATATCTGAGTAAGCTTTAATGTTTCAGGGATTGCCTATCCCAGGGATTTGTCTATCAGTAGAAGAGGGATGATGTAGAAACACGACTGTAGAGGTGATCTATGCTTGTATCTAAATGTGAGACTGAAAAATACTTGATTGCTTAAGTTACGATACAAAAATAGTATGCTACATTTCAAAGGACTTATTTATAAGGTGGTTTGGGGGACTAATACATCTGTTTAAGGGAATTGTTAGAGGAATGACTTATTCTGAATGGTCGATTAAATCCCCCAAAATATGAAGTTTGAGAGAGTAGGCTCTAACATGACTCTTGTGACAGGGTTTATACAAAAAGTTCTTGACTTACAACCATTTACTTAGTGATTAAAGTTACAACAGCACTGAAAAAAAATGACATTTTTTCACACTTATGACTTTCTGGCATTCCCATGGCCATGTGATCAAAATTCAGATGCTTGGCAACTCCTTCATATTTTTGACGGTTGCAGTGTTTCAGGGTCATGTGATCATCTTTTACTACTTTCTGACGAATAAAGTCAATGGAAAAGCCAGATTCACTTAACTGTTCTTATATTAACTGCAGTGATTCACTTAACAACTGTGGCAAGAAAGGTCATAAAATGGAGCAAAACTCATTTAACAACTATCTCACTTAAGAACAGAAGTTTTGGGCACAATTGTGGTCATAAGTCGTGGACTACCTGTAATCTTTTATCTCATTTTCCTGCAAGTAGCACTTGAAGGGCTGTCATAAGGAAGAGGTTGTGAATTTTTACTTCATATTGCGTAACGGTAAAATAAGAATCAAATAGAAGCTTTGTAGAGAGAGAGATCCAAATTCAAAATAAGGAGGAATTTCTTCACTGTGAAAATGACCAAGCAAGCCATTGATTCTCTAAGTTGATTCAGAAGAGGATTCTGTACTGTATTTTCTGATTTTAATTTTTTTATGCCATCCATAAGTAAGTTTCTATAGTGACCCATCTCAGATGCATCACTCTGGATGGCATACAAAATTAAAATCAGAACATACAGTAAAACAAATACCGGTAATAAGAAAATGTGATAACAAAAAACTTTAAACTATAAAAACTATAAAAACATAATTTGCAGGAGAGCTTACTCAATTTCTCTAACAATACAACCACATTACAGGTTCTATAGCCATGTTACTAGGATCTCAGGCCAGATTGTAAGGCTGTTTTTAGGCCTTTCCAAAAGACCAACAAAGTAGGATCAATATTGACCTCAGAAGAAATGATTTTCAAAGGACAGGTGCCCTGGCAGAGAAGCTCTCCTCCTGCCTCCAGTTAGATAACAGCCCTTAGTGGACAAGACCTGCAGCATGACCTTCCTGCTGGACCTAATGGGATGGATAGATGTATTTCCTCAACTTGCCCCATGTGATACAGGCCTCTAAAGGTCATTACTCACAAAATTTGGCATGGCTTTCATTTAAAATGTATTCAGATTTTTAAAAACTTGCTCTCCAATTCACAGTTTTGGGTAAGAGTTCTCTGGAACTGCGCTTCTGAATCATAACTTTTTTAGGAATTAACTTTCTAGGATTCATTTAGTTTTATCTAAAAAATATACAAATGGCAGTTAATGTTTGACACATGAGATTGCTTAAATTGGAGCGAGCTTTCTTTTTTCTTAATGGTTTGTCACTGGGGTTATAATACTTCATCTGGATTATTCCTTGTGTTCAAAGACACTGCAAACATTTTAATTAGTTATATTAAAAGAATCTTTTGTTTAAATGATTAACTGAACTATTTTTAATGAATACATATTCTAAGTCTTTATTAATCATATCCGGTGAATATTATCCATGCAAACACAATTAAATATTTCGGCAAGGATGACTATTAACTGTTGGGTCACAGTCTTCTACTAATTAGTAAGTCAGACATGAAATGAAAGAAAACAAGATAACATGTAATACTTGCTTGTCTTTTCCCAATGGTAAGAATTTCTGAAGGTGTGTCTTTTATCCCATTTGGTTCCTGTTTGGAAGAAGATCACAATATTAATTTATGTACAACTAAGAAGGCTAACTAGGCTTAATCAATACAAGACCCACCAAACCCATATCTCCTACCCCTGCACTCTTGGTTTACAGTTACATTCAAATATGTCTCTATTAGTTCTCTCTCCCTCCCTCCCTCCCCCCACTCTCTCTCTCTTCCTTTCTCTCTCATTTTATTGAAGATTTTTACATAGATAAAAGAAAGAAAATATATAAAGGAAAGCTAGAAAGAAGAAAAAAGATGAGTGCAAACAGCAATATCATTAGAGAGAAAAAAAGGAAAAAGGTGATTAAAGGCGACGTCTGGACTTCTTTGCAACAGCTAAAAACAAACTATTCATCCCTCCTTCCTCTTTAAGATTATGTTAGAGATTCCTTCTATCCTATAGTCAGCCCTTTCTTCAATCAGTAAATTCAGAAATCACTATTTACTTTTTTCCACTTTCAGCAAAATGTCTATGAACAGTTTCTAATCTTTTATAATTATTGTTTTATTCCTGATGAGACGAGTTATTTTGCCATTTCTGCTAATTCTGCCATCTTTACATAAAATAGAAGAACAAATTAAAGTTTACATGATAAAATGGATTATTTATGTCCTATAAAATGGTCTGATTTTATTCTAATATTAATCTTTTTTTTTTACCATATGTATTTGATTACTTTTTTTGCTTTTTCTCAGGTTCCTAGTGTATGGTAAAATGTCCATGTTTTTAACATTTTCATGTGATATATTTATTTGTTTGTTTGTTTGTTTATTTAATGGGATTTTTATGCCACCCTATCTCCCAAAGGACTCAGGGTGGCTCACAACAATAAAAACATAAAATAGAAAAATTAAAAAAACTATTCAACCAATATCACATTAATATCAATTAAAATTAAAACAAAAGCATACTAAAAATCCCAATCAGGCCAGGCCAGCCAGATGAAAAAGCCAAGTTTTCAGATCACGTCGGAAGGAGTGAAGGTCAGGGGCCATCCGGAGCTCCAGGGGCAGCTGGTTCCAAAGGGTGGGTGTGGCCACAGAGAAAGCTCTCCCCCTAGGGGTCGCCAGCTGACATTGTCTGGCTGATGGCACCCTCAGGAGGCCCTCTCTGTGGGAATGCACTGGGCGATGGGAAGCTGTTGCTGGCCACAGATGTTCCCGCAAGTACCCTGGGCCTAAGCCATATAGGGCTTTATAGGTAATCACCAGCACCTTGAATCTCACCTGGAGGGCAACCGGGAGCCAATGCAGTTCACGCAGGAGGTTTGTAACATGGGAGTGTCAGGACACTCCCATCACAACCGGTGCGGCCACATTCTGCACCAGTTGAAGCCTTCGGGTGGTCCTCAAGGGCAGCCCCATGTAGAGAGCATTGCAGTACATATACCTATATGTATCTTAGTTTGTGTCATATATAGTACATCCTTTTATATAAAAAAGCTCTTAATGTGAATTTCAGTCCTTTTAACCGCATTCCTTCCTGCTAATCCATCTATACATTGTAACTAAAGTTCTTAGCCAATTTTATCATGCAAAGTTTAATTTTCTTCTTCTATTTTAAATCTCAGCAAAAGTTTATACAGTTAGTTTTGCAAAGTTTTGCAGTCACATATTATCAGTCATACATAGTTCCATTTCAAATTCAATCTCTTATGCAATTCTAGTTCCTTTTTTATTTATAGTAAATTTTTCTTGTGCATACGGAAACCATTAAAAACTATATCCTTTACAATTCATTATTCCCATGACTTAATCTTAAATTCTCCACGTTCTTGTACTAACAGATCTTGAATTGTTGCCATAGAACAAGTGTCTTGTCTTCTTCTTGAAACAGTGCATAAATAAATCACTTGGTACTTTTCTTAATTGTTGATATCTTGTATTCTATACATGTGTCCAGATTTGTATCCATACTTTCACCTTATTCCAAAAACTTTGTTAGAGATTGAGCAACTATGTGTCTCTGATATCTTCACCGGGTTCCTCTAGAACTGTTCTCAGTTTTAAACAAACAAACAAAAAATTCTCTCTTAATTTCAGCGATACACACTATCTAATCTTTCTCATCTCTTGATTTATTATTTCTGCCTTATTTTCCAAAGTTGTATTTTTTCTTGAATTTGTTTAGCCTCTCCACTCATCTGTATTACAGGTTCTTCAATCCATCTTTCAGTGTAGCCGAATCTCTTTTAACTGGTGCAATCACTTACAAAACTACTGACATTTTTTTTTTACATTTCTTTAAACAGGTAGTTTATTGATTGATTAGTCTTACAACCATATTAAATAAATAAATAGTCAAGGTAATGGTGATTTAATAGCTGATCAGCTGCTATAAGGTTGTAATGCTGTAATACTGTAATGATGATGCAATTGTAGTGATGAGTCAACAAGTAGCTACACCACTTTATGAGTCATAAAGTGGTATAGTTACCACTTTAAGAGGCTATATTATAGGGCGTGACCCTGTGAGGACGTATCCTTCTCTCCATGTGTGCTTCCGTGGTATAGCTGATTACTGATTGCTGTTTGTTCAAGGCCTGTATCAAAGTACTTGTATGTATATATGCTTTTGTAAGGATAAAACCGCTATATGTAAATACAAACCTGTGTGCTGTATTTGTTCTTGGGTTATCTCACCTAGTCACACAGTGTGCACTTTGACAAATATACAAATAAAGTAAAATGAAATACAAGGTGCATTTCTAAGATAAAACAGGTATTCATTGTAAAAGTTTGATGTAATTCCTTTTTCTTTTATTCCGTGTCTCTCTGTAAATCTCCTTTCTATAATTTTCACTGCTTTTCCAATAGTGACCATTTTTATTTCCTATTTTGTAATCCAGAAAAGAAAAGGAAAAAGTAAAACAGTTTTTTCTCTCCACCCGGCAAATCTATAACTCTTTAGTCCCTTTCAGCCTCTGTAGAACTATAATCAGGGACCTTTTATAACTTCTGTTTTTCCTTTTTTCTGTACTTATCTCTTTATTTAGCAAAATCAACAATTTAACTTATTTAGCTAATTTAAACAATTTTCTTCCCCACATATTTATGTATTATTAGTTATATCTGGTAATTCCAAAGTATTTTAAATAAACTAATATTCCAAATTTAACTGTTCCCTTAGTCTATTTTCACTTTTATATTTTAAATTATTGGCAATCTTTTTGCTTTTAACTTCCTTTAAACCCTTATAATTTTTTTGTTGCTTATGTTAATTTTTCCCATAGGTTGAAGGTGTACTCACTAGATAGATTAGGGTGTTCTGCCCTGAGTCTGTCTTAATCTGCACTCACACAGTGTACTTGATTATTTACAGACAGAAATCTAAATGAAGAATTCCTCATATATTCAGTAGTCAGTCTATATAGCTGGCTTTCTACTTCTTGTTTGAACAACTATCACGCCATAATTCACATCATAGTTACACGAATAACTTTTGTGCAACCTAACTTACCTACTTATCACGCTAATCAAGGCAAAACTATCCCAGACTCTCTTAACTGGGCTTCTAAAAGGTAATTGAATTTATGGAAATGAAGATTGGATGAATGCCTGCATTTTTATATATTTGAGAGTGCTTTGAGGACTCCAACTACTTGGAGCAGAAGCTGCTCTTCTGCTGTACTTCAGGCTCTTGGAGATTTAAGAGATTCATTATGCAATGAAATTGGAGGGTTCTTCCATTTTCTACAGCCAAATAAACTACTGAGAGGATTCTGTTTCATGTTTTGTTCCATGATCTAATTTATTTGTGCTACTGCCTTCAGAAAAGAAATAAATGGCATGATGGTTCATTATTTCACACAAATATAGAGTTTATTAACTGCAAATAAATAAATAAAAGCCAAATAAATAAAATGTACATTTCAAAAATGCACAAATTAGAAAATGTAAATTTTGATTTCCTTGAACTTTCTATTATCGTGCGAATGCTGTGATGGTGACGATGGTACATAAATAGTACTATCTTTTCCTCTATTAATATTTTAGGTGTCTCCCACACCAATCAAAAATTTATAAGATCCTGAATATTTAAGCCGTTACTGAATTAGGTTACTGAGTCTGTATCTTTTATTGTGGGAAAATAACATAACAATAACTCAGTAATTCAGATATCAGATCTGGGCTTTTGATTGCATTTGTATCATTTCCTGAAGTTTTCTATATTTTGCTAATTCTTGGGCTGAAAACTATCACAGATACAAGTTTATATGGATATTGTACAGATTAGAAGAGATAGATTTGCAGGTCAGATGCAACAACATTCATAACATTCTGGGAAGATGGCTTTTTAATTACATTTTTGTTTACCTTATTTTTTTATGGTTTACAAAGTTGCAGCTTACATGGATATATGTTGAAACTTTATCAGCCTTACTAATAGTTTTTAAACCTAATTATATTTGCAAAGACACAAGTGGGCCAGTACAGCTGATTCAGTGGCTTTGTTAAAGCTTGCCTTTAGAAAATAAAGCAGCTACATAATTTTTACTGCTTCAATTTCACTTGCTTTTTATTAATAGGCAATTAACAAATAAAAGAGAGCAAAAAAATTCATTTTGCTCTTTTTCATTTGGAATTAAGTAGTACCTCTGATCAGGTGGAGAATGCACACAAAGTTCCAGTAAAAACTTTTCGCTCTGATCTCTAGAAAGGTTTCCTCCCTATGAGTAATTGAACATTTTCCTTAGGAATGAACAAAATGCCTGCTGTGAACTTCTGTTCTGAGCATTTTGAGTTTTTATGCAGTGCTTGACAGCATTCAAGATTTCCTGTCCATATAGGTTATTAGGTGCTGCTTATCCTTTAGTTCTACTGCCTGGTGAAATATTAGATAACGTAGTAAGAGCTTATCAGAACGTATGTCTGAATTGACAAATATGGCAGCCTTTCAGCAAAAAGGCTAATGCACATCAGGTCCCCTTTCTGGCTTAGAATAAGAATGAGCTTCATGCACATCTTGTCCCATTGACAGTGGTCACATGCATACAGTGTGATTTCCATACCATCCAGACATCTTCAGCATCTAATATGTACCTGTCTAGCCAGCTTTCCTGGAACAGAGAGTGGAGTTCGTTATTAAGACTAATTTCTAATATATTGCAAACACATCTTTTACTGACATGTTTTATCCCAGAGCATACAATGTAAGCTGCATAAATTTGTTTACCTTTGGTGACAAATAACTGCCACCCACCATCATTTTGTATTTTAAATAAGATGTCTAAAATGCTTTTAGGATTAAATTTTAATTGCTTCAGACAGAAGAAAAAGGAATGCTGACTAGGCAGGGTTATAAGTTACTGACTGAACTGCACAAATATGCTTGTATCTTTTTTCTTTCTTTTCCCCTCATTTCTTTTGCTGCCCATTACATCGAGGAACTCAGTTTTAATAGAAGGCTACAGTTAGCTAAGCACAACTTGCATTGTTATTGATTGCTTTTTTTAAAAAAAGAGCATATCAGAATGGATGGCTAAATTCACCAGCCTATGGGATGGAACAGTTGATAAAGGGGGAATCTTATTAGTCTCCTTCAATCAATTTTTTTTTTAAAAAATATTTGGAGTATCAGAGAGATTAAGAACTTGATTATGGTATAATATATTTTAATCTGATTAAGTTATCTGAAATTATGAACTGTCAAATGCCTCCCTGAATGATAGGCTATAATTTCCTTGTCCAGTATGAATGCCATTTTTAAATTAGGCATACCATCTCTCCATTTACTAATGATAGGCTTTTTGGTATAGTAATTGTCTGGAGTTTTGCAGACCAGATATGGTATATCTAACGTAAATTGTCATGAAACATATGGTTTAGAATATCAAACAAATGGATTCTGGTGGGATATGTATTTGTTTACAACCTCATTTATATAAGGAGTACATATTTATGTATATTTATAAAGGAGAGTTTTCCTCTTTAATAGGGATATTGTATTGTTTCTTGCGGTTTTCCTTTTTAGCGGTGCAATATTTTAAAGCTATCTCTTTAGAACAAATCTTCACTTTTGCCTTGGATATTCAAAATATGGTGCAAATGTCTTATTTCCAGGTAGAAAAGCATACATAATGCTTATCATTGACTTAATACTTTTATTATACTACCAAGTGACTCATTGAAAACAGAACTTATTGGGACCCATTTCTGAGGACTGATGGATTACAACAGACAAAGGACGAAGGAGAAATGAAGGATGGCCTGTATATAGAAATCAAGAATTAAGTAGCAGTCAAGGACAAGAGGAGGATGTTTGCCACCTTGAGTTCCTGTACAAAAGGCAGGATATAAATCAGATAAAACTTTATGTAACATGGGGGTTCATTAAAAATCAATCAGATTGCTGAGGAAAATGTGTTTTATCAACTCCTCAGGCCACAACATGGCATAGTTGATTATATTAAAGCACTGAAAGCCACATTAGCTGCCAATTCAAACATGCAGATTCAGATGGTGAGAGTTTGGCTAATTTATTTCTCCATACAGAAAGTGAAGTCAGTATCCAAATAGGTAGGCCTAAGTGTTTGTCCGTTTGGATTCCTTTTTATTATCCTTTCAACTTTCAGTAGGGAAATCCTGATGCCATGATAAACTGTTTTTTGAAATAAAGTACATCAACCTAATGGTCTGTTAAATATTGTGGTAAAATAGCATAGCTGTGCCACAACAGTTAAGAAACTGCTAACAATAAGTCTATGGAGATTTTCAGTCATCCAGGTCATGGTTGTTTCAATGGTGCTTTTTCAAGAGGTAGCTAGACTTTCTGGTTCTTCTTCAGAGCTGAAGAAGCTTCTTGGATGACAATCAAAACTTCTTCAAAAATCAGAAAGTCCAGGTTGCTTCTTGAAAAAGCACCTTTGGGTGCTAACAATAAGGTTGAAATTAACCATGTTAACACCTGAAAACTTTGCTCCTCATCAAATCCAAAAAATTCATTTAATTCCTCTTATAGGTTCAGATTTAGGAGAGTAAAAAGCATTATCATTTCCAAGTTTGGGGAAGCAATATCAGTTTTAAGGCAGGTTAATTTTTACTAGGGAATTTACTGGGGTGACATTAATTAAACTTTCTCTTTTTCATGTCATTTAATTGTTTAAAATCATTCAGGTTAAGTTTTCTTTTTCCAATGTATTAGGTAAATGTTGAGGTGGGAGCCAGAGAAGGCAGATATGTAAAACACAGACAATTTGTCAGCTGCAAGGCCATCAAACACCACACTGAGAGACTTGCTAACTGATAGGAAAAGCAGTGATAGAAGCGAATATAAAGCGTGGTGGACATGAGTCTTTTGCCTCACCACACTTTGGAAGTGGGAATCAGCTTGTATGACTTCATTCATCTTTGCAGTAAAAATTGTAGCTATACTGCTATAGCTGTAGCTTGGGGATGGGCAACTATGGCAACTTTATGACCTGTGGATTTCAATTCCCAGAATTCTTGAAGGTTCAGGAAAGAGACCTGAGCTAGATACAGAGTGTCCAAAAATGTGATTTACTGCTGAATCTGGTAGGGAAGCCTTGACAATTAGCGTTTAAAATTCCTATTTATATAAATAATACCTAGTTGAATATCACAGTGTCTATTTGATTGCAATTAAAAGAAGAGAAATCACCCCCACAATAAAAAGGATACTTCAAGAAAGTAACCTGCTATATTATACATGTTTCATTCAGAGTGATTTAGAATGAGCATCAGAGGTGGTATTTAGTCAGTTCCGACAGGTTCCAGAGAACCAGTAGCGATAATTTTGACTGGTTCGGAGAACTGGCAAATACCACCTCTGATTGGCTGACAGCATAGCCATGCCCACAAAGCTACGCCCACAGAACCAGTAGTAAAAAAAAATTGAATCCCACCACTGGCTGAGCATCATGTTGTTTTTCTCATCACACCATGTTTTATAGTCCTATGGGGAAAACTTCTACAAGTAGTGTCCACTTCCCAGACACGTATCTTCAGATTAATTTGCTGGCAGAAAAATTAGGCATAGTATGTTTGAAAATGCAGTCAGAAGACCTGTGAGAAAAAGTGATTTTAACCTCTTTATAAACAGTAAATGCGGGAATACATCTTTTAGTGTATCTGTGGTTTGGTTTGGTTTGGTTTGGTTTTGGGGGGGTGGGTCAGTTTGTATTTTTCTCTACAGTACTACCGGTAGATGTTTAAAAGGAAACATTTTAGATTAGGGAAATTATAAATTTCAGTTTCCAACTTTTCCTGTACTAGTACAGTTTGGACATTAATGTCTAATAATTGCAATGTGCCTTTGACATTTTAACTGATTCCTAGAAAACTTCCCTGAGTTTATCTTTAAAATTTTAGGCGGTTTGATTTAATAAATGGAAAATTGAATTGTTGCACAGCATCAGCCTCTAACATAAGCTTATTTGCAGAAGGGTGTCATAAAACCCACAGATTTACATTTTTTTAAATCAGTAAGTTGTGGCTACTGTCTAGTAGACATGATGTTTTTTTTTTCAAACTCATCCCTTTTCTTGCATCTGGGGAACCTGAAATCCCATCTCTTAAACCAGCAGTACCAATAATGTTGTGATGACATTAGTAGGAGTTTGTGGATTGGCTTTTGTTTATTTTTTTATGTATATAAGCAAAAGACATTGTGCAGGAGTGAGTGTCCATAGAAGGATGCGTGTGTGATGGGTTGGTGGGAAAAGGAGTTGGAATCAGAAGGGCGTGTTTGTCATTAGCTCACATACTTACAACTGAAAGAAAAGTTTAGGCAGAAAATGCTATGGGTTTGAATTGGTAAAAAATGAATTTGAAATTGTACCATGTGCTCATGATGAACATGTCATTGCCAAGGTTTATAAAATGTTGAAATTGAATCTGGAAAATGAATATATGAAACACTGCATGATTCAATGGACAAAGAATTTTAGGTACTGTATAATGTAATGCTTGAGCAATGGGAACGCATTTGGAGAAACAGACTGAAATTTACACCAAACTATAATTTTAAAGAAAACGTTTACAAACTGTTGTATCATTGGTACCTAACTCCTGACAAATTATCAAAGATGTATAAGGGTATCCCAAATGAATGTTGGAAATGTAATTGTAAAGAAGGAAGTTTTTATCATATTTGGTGAGCTTATAGTTAGACCAAAGAAATATTGGGGTCAGATCCATATTTTAATGCAAAAAAATTCTGATAATGTAAAATTGAGGGCAGAATCTTTTGTTTTAGGACTAGTAATAGTATAGGTCCCTCACTCCTGCTGCCAAGAGCCCTGAATGTATCAGTGAAGAGAGAATAAAGTTCCATGAGTGAAGTTCTGCTCACAATGTTCTGACTGGTTAAAAAGTTATTCAACCCTTTGGAATAGATTTCCTGGGAGCAAGTGGATTGAAGGGTGGAATTGGTAAATTCTGCCAACAGAAGAATTTTGCTAGATCAGAAGCCTTGCATGGTTTGAAAAGTCATTCCATTCACAGAAAGCTCCCTTTGGATCCAAGCAAGGATTCGTACATTTGGGGCAAGATGGCTAAACGGTAGACAGATGTTATCATGAACATGCTCTTTCTTTTCTAGGGAAGCTTTCCATTATCTTCCAAAACAAAAGAGGGAGCAAATCTCATAATCTTTAAGAAAAAGAAATGAATCCCATAATTGGAAAACACCAGATGCTTCAGAATTAATGAAAACAAGAAGGTCTGGTTCTGGACCAGAGACCATATGGGCTTCATGTAAGAAACAGATACAAAGATATCAATATTGCTAAAAACTCACAAGGAAATTCATCCCCCTTTCCTCCCTCACTTCCCTTTTCCAGGGTTTACACTAATAACCAGGATATACTAGAAATGTTTGCTGTTTTCTACTAAACCGAATAACCCACTGGTAGATTTGTTCAGTCTTTTTAGCAAAAGTGGACAAAGAGTCAAAATTGTGAGGGTCTTAGTATTCTGTAGACAGTTTTTGTTAAAGAGGAATAGAGTGCTATTGTTGAATGTAGGGGTTTTTTAAACACTGTGCTCTGTTTAGCCAATGCCAATTGCTGAAACTAAGAACTTAAAACTTTTTTCTTGAAGGTTTATTAAGCTTGGCACAAAATCCTCCTTACTAAGGATTAGGAGTTTGCCAGGTTTAAATTCTTTTAACTTTAGTCATGTGATTAGAATAGATTGTTCTAAACGGGAGATGGAATTTTTATACTCCCAGTAAATGAAAGCAGTGGAAAATGTTTCTCATAAAGCCTTTGGAAATATTTTTACGTAGAAGACAGGTTTGGGAAAGTAAACTCTTAAATGTTCCCCTTTATGGATCGCTGCCTTGCCGCGGCAAAGGGGCTTGCGTAGCGCAATGAAGTTATGAGCTATGCCGTGCAGGGCCACCCAAGACGG